>CAAKHD010013264.1:0-20000 GCA_901007705.1 Fistularia tabacaria | reverse complement strand
TGCTCTATCTTTTTTTCTGTGTTTTTGTCTGTGTGTTTGTTTTTGTGTGTTTGTTTGTGTGTGTGTGTGTGTGTGTGTGTGTGTGTGTGTGTGTGTGTGTGTGTGTGTGTGTGTGTGTGTGTGTGTGTGTGTGTGTGTGTGTGTGTGTGTCCACATATTTATTTATGTATGGCTATAATTTGAGAGAGGGTTTACATCATGAAAATAGTCACTATTTCTGCACCTAATATGAAATGTTATTTCTCTCGAAGGCACTGCACCTTCATCAATGAATCCTATGGCTCCCCATACACATCAGCCAAACAAAGCACCCTATTTACCACCACCCACAGGCCAATTAACTTCTGGATCCCAATCAACAGAGCCACCACCAGTGATGAAAACCTCACCACCCTCTGCTGGATTGCCACCAGCAAATGCCATACCATCAAAGGCAGACAGTAAGATTTTTTTTTGTTTTTGTCATTGTAGGACCTTTATTCTTTGTGTATTTGTGATATTGAGGTGGCAATTTACATGCAAAATTTTCATAAAATAAAAAAGTGCCACTTCTATACTAGGGTTTGAAATAATATCTCTACTTCCTTCACATTTGCATCCATTTATTCAATTGCTGTTCACAAAATTGATGGTTCAAAGCTAAATTGCTTCAAAGTTAATACGGTATTAACATTGTAACTCTTTGAACAGGGAATGTTTATTTTAAAACAAGTTATTCAATTTTTCCAACATCTGCGGTTATCTTCATTCCCTCCTACATGCCAGCTCAAAGTGTGGCAGCTGTCAACTGCACCCTAACCCTCAATGAGTCTGGCATATTGAATGCTCAGTTGTGACTAAATTTGACAGTAGCTTTCAGTGTTGTGATACCTTGATCGCTCTCTGTGAATGGTGATAATGTATCCAGGGATTCTTTTTTTATCCTTGTTGATTCCAACGGGGGGGCGTTTCCGTGGGGAATTTGCATGTTCTTCCTGTGTCTGTGTGGGTTTCCTTGCGGTTCTCTGGTTTCCATCCACAGTCCAAAAACATGCAGTAGGTTAATTTGAGGCCCTTAATTGCCCAGACATGTGAATGTGGGAGTGAATGGTTGCATGTCTCTATATGTGGCTCTGTGATTTATAGGTGACCAGTCCAGGGTATACCCTGCCTCTCAGCCAATGGCCTCTTGGATAGAATCCAGCACCCCGTGACCCTTAATGCAGGATAAGGGGTGTAGATAATGAAACAATGACCAGGTGAATCATATACTGTATGCCGGGTAGTTGGGGAACTCAGGTTTTGTTCACTGACATTCCAAACAAATATTTCAATGATTTACTTGTGTTACTTGAAACAGAAGCTGTATCCGCTATTGGCCTTTAACCATTCAACAGCTTAAATTATGTTGATAATTACATTGGTTTCTTTTTACTCACAAACTGCATGCATTGAGAGGATTTACCAATTGAAGCAGCCTGACTTAAGATGAAGTATGAATGATGTATGAAGTATAGTTCGGGGCCACATAAAGACATACCATTTTTGTAGTCACCTACTGCATGTCTGGATAATCAGTCATTTGGAATACCTTGCAAAAATCAAACAGGCTCAGGGAAAAATGTGTAAACTCCATACAGAACACCAGAGTCTACCATTATCTTAAGTAAATAAAAAGGAATCCTGCTGCATTGGTTAATTAAGCATAATAAAATGTATTTTGAAACCTGTAAAGTTCCACTTGAGTCAGTCATTTACAGTCATATCAGCCTTTCCCAGACTATGATCTCCTGGTTTACTTTTTCTTTAAATACCATATGTTACAATAGTTAATTTTGTATGTGGGTTTAGATCTACTGTGTTTTAAAATTATTCAGAACCATAGAGCTATGTATCTTTACATTGGACATGTCTACTCCATTCCATTTTTTCCTTTTACCTCCCAACAGAGCAATTTTCTGAATGGACTTATTACTTTTACAGTAATGTTTGCTAGAAGGGTTTCTACCCTGCTGTTTTTGAATTTGGAAAGCCATACCGAGGAAAGTAAACACATCCAATTTCTCTCTATATATATCATGACAGTACATAACATCACAGGCCTCAATACTACGTCTGCAGAATCTTGAACACCACCCTGTTGTATAATAATCCGTTTGTTAAACGCATAGTTCCCTTCAACTTTCGTGCTATGCTTCATTATTCAACACTACATATAATCTTTCTTTAATTTCCGTCGTTTAATGTCAAGCTAGAAAAAAAGGCAAATGACAATGCCAATTGTTGGGCCTAAATTTACCAGGTAGATGTAAAAAGCACTCAAAATAGTGTATCCACTGTGCTAGATTGTTTTCATTTTTCCTAGGTAATAATTATTCTCTATTGCAATTGTAATTATTTGCTTAGACTATTTCGGACAAGCTATGGAAGGAAGGAAGGAAGAATTATGAGATGCTGCACACGATTTTATGTTTCATTTTTTGGTAATGGAATTCATTTAAAATTATGATATATGAGATAGTGTTACCTTTAAAATTGGAGTTGATTGAGCTGATTCCTCTTTCCAGCTCAATTGATTTGAAACCTGTTTCTTCTTCAGGTGGCCCTCCACAGCCAGGACAGCCAGGTCGACATTTGGGTCACTACCCCTCCCTTCCCCCTGGGTACCAACAAACTATGTCCCAAAAGACAGCCTCCCAGATGCACCCTGCAATGCAGAGCGCCACACAGCCTTATAACCAAGCCCCACAGCCATTCCAACAGGTGAGAGGTTGACCTGGCAAATGACTGAGCAAACAAACAGAAAAAGGAGTAGTGCAATAGTACAGTGTCTCCTACTACACTGCATTCCATGTACCTGTATGTCAGTTATTCCATTTGTTTACTGGGTGACAATTATGATACCTGGATCTAAACCTTATTCTCTTCTTTCACCGGCTTATTTGATCAGTCTGCAAATATTAATTTCACTTATACTAATGTCATGCAAATTTATATTTTTCGTTATTTTCTTATTTCTTAGTTAATTACTGATTTTTAAATGGGGAAATTCCTTCCAAATTACTCATAATGACCAGTATTGAGTATTTTTGAGATGATATAATGCAAGTACAGTATTGAATTATTCTGCGGATTATGCAAAGATTGATATTGAAAATTGAATTGATATCTAGATTAGAATACAAACAGCTCTGAAGGCACTTTCATGGGTGCCTTTACTTATGAATGTTGTATACAACTTAGCAAGGGTTTCATTTATATTGACTAAAAGACTAGTTTCACATACAATGCAACAATATAAATAAAAGTCAGCACTCGGGGGTCACTCAAATTAACATGTAAACATCCAACCAGATAATATAAATGATCTAATTTCTTAAGATTTGTTAGCTACGTCAGGCAATTGAGGCACTGATGGAGAAGCATTTGTTTTGATTGTTGATGTTTTTCTTTTCCTAGTCACCTGGTGGGCCAGGAATCTCTCAGCTGAGCCCATCGTTAGCAGCCATGAGTCTCCAGTCCACTACCCCAGAGGCGCTGAGAGTGGTGAACTTGCTTCAGGAGAGAAATCTATTGTCACAAACCCCTATCCCTTCACCGACACCCTGCCTGCCCCATGATCTGCAGAAGATTAACTGCAACCCAGAGTGTGTTTTGTCAAATGAATATTAATTTATTTTATTTTGTTATCCTTAAAATGTATGCTAACACAGCAGTCCTCAACCTCTCTTGCTTCACCAACCACTTCCATGCAAAGCAATGTTGTCATGGACCGCCTTCAAGGTGTGGCAGAGAAACGCAACAAAATAAAATGATATAACCAGTATGAAAACAAATATAAAGAGCATAAAAAAACCAAATCACCATAACACTCAATCATTGAGAGCCTTGAGCTAGAATTATTATGAATGATGTTTGTTTTTTACTCCTTTTCACTAAGTTTTAATTTTTCAGGTAACATGTCATATAACGGAGACATGTCGAATAGGCACAGATTGATGCAGTTAGAAGAGCATTCAGTCATTTTTCAAAATGAAAAATCTTTTGTACTGACAATTATATGAAAAAAAAACATGATTAATTTTTTCTGTGCGGCTTGGCAATAAATGAATCACGGACCGGTACTGATCCACAATCCGTTGGTTCTGGATCTCTGTGCTAACACATTCTGTTACTCTGTTATCCATGCAATAATATGTGACGTTGTTGTTACAAATGTTCAATTTTGACAAATGAAATAACTTTCTCAAGGAATGTGAAGCGGTTTTGACACTTGAATTAGTCAAATCAGGAAGTTACCTACAAATCTATATCTATACTGAAACCTAGAAAAACCCTGGTGCCAACTTCATGTCATCCCTCATTAAGCCAAAGCAAACCATTGGCTGGTGGATTTCCCACTAGATTTTGCAGAAAAGGTTATCATGTCGACATAACAAAACATCTGATGCTGAAGAAATGCTATATATAATAAAGATACCAAAGCAGCTCAGCGGTGACAGGCAAAGCAAAGTTGGATAACTTCTAATCCTCATGATTTAAAAAATAAATAAAAGAAAACAGCAAACAGCTGAGAATAGTATCCTGTATGCTGAACTGTGTTTGGGTCTGAAAAGTTTCAGATGTATTTCACTAATCAAGATTGAAAAGCTTGAGATGATCTGCATGCATTTCAAGGGTTAAGAACTTGTTTTTTGTGTTTCAAGGGTTTTCCGTTGCACGCTGAACAGCATCCCTCAGACCCAGTCTCTGCTCAGTAAAGCCAAGATGCCATTAGGCCTGCTGCTTCACCCTTTCAAAGACCTCTCGGTACTCAACTGAAATCTATATTTAATGTTTTTACTCATCTATCAATGGATTAGCATTTATTTTCATTGTTTACTTACAAGCTTTACAGAGTTCTGTTTAAGTCAACATGAATGAAGGAGGCTTCTGTGGGCCTAATACTTTCACAATAGTTAGTCTAATTCACATTGAGCCGGTGAAAGATGATGTCAGTTAAAGTATAGAATATATCTTTTAATTTCGAAAAAATAACTACACCTGAGCCTTATTAGTTTATCTGGTAAAAATGTCACACAGTCTGTTTTTATGTATGTTATTTATATATATATATATATATATCTGTAAATGAGACTGTTACCTTGTTTTATTAATGTCATGAATTTTCTTCTTTTTTTTTTGCACAGCAACTTCCTGTGGTGACATCAAGCACTATTGTCAGGTGTCGCTCCTGCAGAACCTATATCAACCCCTTTGTCTCATTTTTGGACCAGAGGAGATGGAAATGCAACCTGTGCTATCGAGTCAACGATGGTAAGACTATGTAGAACCTCTATCAACCACTTTGTCTCCTTTCTGGACCAGAGGTGGATGGAAATAAGTTGGTGATGGTTAGGGCCTCACGGAATGACTCATGGCAGACTATTTTTAGAGCAAATAATTCCACTGAAAGTCATTATATAAGTAGTGAATGAATTGTTATCGGAAGTAGACTCAGTTGGACTTGGTTAGACCTGAGTGGTACTTTTAATACTCTGGGCCATCCTATATTGTCTGGCAGACTGGAGAATGTTTTTGGGCATCTCAGGTCAGGTCCTCCTGTGGTTTAGGTCATACCTGTCTGAGAAATCTATGTTCTGTTCAACACCCTCCTTGTGTCCTGTACTATGAAGAATGGGGTTCACTAATTTGCTCTTTCATGAGTCTTGTAGTTGAGTTTTATTGAGTTAGGGTGTACATATTTTTTATGGAAGGCAAGGTGGCCAGCACTTCAGCCTCACAGCAAGAATATTCCTGGTTCTATTCTGACAGGGGCCTCTCTGTTTGGAGTTTGCATGTTTTCCCCGTGTCTGGTGGTTTCCTCCCACAGTACAAAAACATGCAGTTGATTAAATAGGAACATATAGCCCCACCCATCCCTGAACACAGGATAGGCAGAGTAGACAATAAATGAAAGATCAAATGATTTCATGTTTCATCATATCCTACTCTTATTTCTTCTTTTATGCACAGTAGTTTAGAAAGTGCTTTTAAATATATTAATCCTTTATGATGATTTTTTTTTTAAATGACTGCCAGGTTGCTCCTCATTTTACCAGGATTTTGAAATGAATTAGATGAGCTAAGTAGCTTAACTTTTCATAAATTAGCAAAGATTTTTTTTTTCAAAAAAGAAGCTTTTTGGTTGACTTTGATCAAAGTCCGGATAAAGATATTAAATTTTGTATCATGATATTTGGAAAAAAAAAACAAGTCTACAATGCATTATTACAGTTAGACATACTGGATATTGTCAAGCATCGGCTCCAAGGACTTTTTCACAGATTCAGCTTGACATGAATTATGTTCAAGAAAATGGCGCAGCTTTACATTGTGTAACCTCGCAACACAGTGAGTGTGTCTGTGTTGTTTTTCTAGTTCCAGAGGAGTTTATGTACAACCCAGTCAGTAGATCATATGGAGAGCCACACAAAAGACCTGAGGTCCAAAACGCCACCATTGAGTTCATCGCTCCTTCAGAATATATGGTAGGTTTCTCTGGACGTTATAAAAAAACATTACAATATATTTGTTTTTTCCTCTGCCAACTGTGAATTGATTTATTATTAGTATCCTGTATTTATACGTTACACATTTTAATGGCAGAGTTGTTTTACTGATCCAATGACATGTCACATTTTTTTTTCCAGCTGAGGCCGCCACAGCCTGCTGTTTACCTCTTTGTTCTGGATGTATCCCATAATGCAGTAGAGACGGGTTATCTGGATATATTCTGTCAGTCTGTGCTGGACAACATAAATGCGTATGTACAAATGTAATTTTAGTAAATGTAAATGTAGTTAGCAGAGATGAAGACATTATATGAAGCAAACCTGATTTAGAAGATGTTCAGAAGTTTAACCAGCACACTCATAATGAGTTAAGACTCGCAATTGTGAAGTGAATTTTGCTGCAGTGTTTATTCAACAATCAACATGTATTGTAAAGATTTTACAGCAAAGTAGGGAAAATAAATAAGTGTAGTTATTGTAATGGATTTATCAAGTAAAGACAACTTTTTTGAACTTGGGATTTATGTATCCAGCTGTATAATTTTGAAGTGTTCAAAAATAATTGATGTACAGTTTTCCAATTGGTCAGCTATGACTCTTTGAAGTCACAGATTTTTGTCTCGAGAAAAATATACCACTTAGAAATTATCAGTTACAATGATTGGGAATTGGGGATGGGGATGACTAATTTCTGCTAGCTTATTAACAAAGTTTATGTTCAAGGCTACCTGGAGACACACGGACCAAGGTAGGCTTCATCACTTTTGACAGCACCATCCACTTCTACAACCTGCAAGAGGGGCTTTCACAGCCTCAAATGCTCATTGTGTCCGACATTGAAGGTGAGTAAGATCTCACATTAGCCACTCATCGGTATTAAACTGTGGGAACCGGTGCCAAACTGTTACATTTGAAACACTTCTCAAACTTACAGCTGTAGGACTAGAGTTGTGCAAAGCTATAGTATACTAAATTAGAAAAAAAAAATCTGAGAAATATCTTTAGGACTCCTCACTTTTCTGATCAAAAAAAATCTTTTTTATAAATGCTGTTTTCAGAACAGTAATTAACCCGTATCTGTTTAAGTAACTTCATGATAAACTTTTGGCTCCTCAGATATCTTTTTACCAACACCAGACAGCCTTTTAGTAAACCTCAATGAATGCAAAGAGGTAAGAAACTTCTGTTCCCTGATTATTATTTTTTTTTTAATAAGGTGTCGTGACTTTCTATGTTTTTGTGATTCTTGACATTTTTAATGTCAGTTAATTTGAATGTCTCCTGGCTGTGAGTATTTAAATAAAAAAAATCTTTACTTTCAGCTTGTGCAGGATCTTCTGAAGAGCTTGCCATCTTTATTTCAAAAGACCATGGAGACCCAGTCTGCATTGGGCTCTGCCCTGCAAGCAGCCTTCAAGCTGCTGTCGCCCACTGGAGGGCGTATGTCTGTTTTTCAGACTCAGCTGCCAAACCTTGGTGCTGGGGCTCTACAATCAAGAGAAGATCCAAACCAGCGAGCATCAGCCAAGGTAAGATCTGTGATGAGACTTCTTAATATATTTTATATACTGAAGACATCTTTATTTCATCCATGTAATTGTTTATTTAAAAAAAAAAAATGTAGTCAATTTAAATGTCCCTGGCCCCGTGAGTGGTAAACAGTCTAGGGTGTACGCCACCTCTCGCCCAGTGATTGACAGGATAGGTTCCAGCCCCACTGCCACCAACTACAGAATGAACAGTATTGTCGAATGAAGGAATGAATGAATAGCATTTATGACTGTATTAGAGGTTACCATTGAAACTCCATTCAAGTTGCTGAAATTTAAACTTTGATTTTCAGTCTAATAAGTTACGAACTACAGAAAACATTCTATTACTTCATTTAATTCATTAAATGCGTGTGTGCGCGCGTGCGTGCGCTTTTTTTCTTCCCAGGACATTCAACACTTATCCCCAGCGACTGACTTCTATAAGAAGCTGGCTCTGGACTGCTCCGGGCAACAGGTAGCAGTGGACCTGTTCCTGCTCTCTTCACAGTACTGTGACCTGGCATCCCTTGGTGAGTTTCAGACTACCTGTATGAAGAAAGCTGTTGTAAATGTAGCTTCTTTTAGTTTTTAAGTTTCTGCTGCTCAAGACTCGATACTAATTTTCAATAATGGCTCGGTTTCTTTGTTTCCCTAATCCAAACCCACTCCAGAGTGAACTATCGTGATATTTCAGAGAAAAGGAATTTCAATCCTCTGTAAGCACGAAACATGGCAGTATTGAGAATAAAGTTGACTTTCGCTAAATTCCCAACAAAGTTGATTTTTAGCAGCAAAAATCTCTTTACTTAGCAGTCCCAAATGGTCTTTTACAAGCAATTGCAAATGAAAAGGAGAGACAGGTGATCACCATTAACCATATGACTTGTGATAGGATTAAAAACTTTTCAGTATGTAATCCATCATTATATATTCCTTTCCATCAGGTTGCATATCCAGATACTCAGCAGGGAGCGTGTACTACTTCCCATCATACCACCACCAGCACAACCCGTCTCAAGTAGAACGCTTCCAAAAGGATTTGAAGAGATATTTAACAAGGAAAATTGGCTTTGAGGCCGTCATGAGGATACGATGCACCAAAGGTCTCTTGCAGTCAGAAATTAAAGCTGAAGTCTTCATTTCTAGATGTTGAATAGCTGGTTTTTAATGTTTCTAGCCCGTTTGTCGATTTTTTTATTTTTATTTTATTTTTATTTTTTTTTCCTTTCTCCTATTTATTTATTTTTTCTTTCTTTTTTAATGTATTTTCATTTTTGCCAATTTATTTACAGTAACCAATCCCATCTGAGCCTCCTGTTAAATCGTTTCTCTAGGGTCCACATGTTATTCTTTTTTTTTTGAGTTACTGTCCTATAATTGTGTTTTGTTGCAACTCAAGGTTTGTGTGTGTAATCTTTTTCTGCAGGTCTGTCAATTCACACGTTCCACGGGAACTTCTTTGTGCGCTCGACGGATCTGTTATCCCTCCCTAACGTAAACCCAGACGCAGGCTTTGCAGTTCAAATGTCCATTGAGGAAAATCTAGACGACATGCAAGTTGTCTCTTTCCAAGCTGCTCTGCTTTACACCTCCAGCAAAGGTGGAAGCTTGTCAGATTTAGAACATTTTTATGAAAATGAGAAATAATTCAGCTATGAAGGTTTATAAAACATGTTTGTTTTTTTTCCCTCACAGGAGAGCGGAGGATCCGTGTGCATACCTTGTGTCTCCCTGTTGTCAATTCGCTGTCCGATATCTTTGCTGGGGCCGATGTTCAAGCCATCACTGCCCTCCTGGCTTGCATGGGTCTGTATTCCAATCTGCAGCACTATCCAGTAAACTCTCAGTTGATTTTAAAATAATTGACAATGGGCTTGCATTATTTTAATCCTTTTTGAGCTCCAAATACTGAATGTTAAGAGTGAATGACTCAGTTATGTCTTATGGAATCAAATATTTGCTGTTTCAGTTCTACCTGATCAAAGTATTGATACATAAGATTGTAACTAATAACTCTTCATGTGGCAACCTTGGTCCTTTGCAAAGTTTTATGTGCTACATTACATTGCACTTGCACTAAAATTTGGTATCGAGAAAATATCTGTGGCTTTCTTCATGAACATCATATTCTAAGCTTGCAGAACTTTGTAAGCTCATCATTCTAATTAAGCAACTCACAAAACATCCTAATTTTAGAACTGCTGGACCAGAGATGATTATTCGCTTGAATCATCTTTGAATCAACAAATCTTAATGCTGCTGAATTTCTGGACTATTGAATGGACACCTGAATGTAAGCCGCACCGGCTAAAAATAAATGTATAATTACATGTGTACATATATCGGCCGCAGAGAGATCTGATTTCTTCTACTGGAGCTTTACTTAACTAGTGACCCTCCCACCCTAAAACAAAATGTTGAAAACGGGAACAACGCCGCTCTTGATCAAATTGAAAAATAGACCTAAATTTTGAAATATTCCATGGTTCTCAATATGCATTCAACAAAAGTAATTTCCAATCTTGAGGGAGCCCTGAAATCAAATCCAGTGGCTTGAAATAACTATCTTTTCTCACCGCTGAAATCTTTTTTCTCTCTAGCTGTGGACCGTTCAGTAACAGCCAGTCTGAGTGATGCCAGAGATGCAATGACAAATGCTGCCATAGACTCATTATCATCTTATCGGCAGTCTGTGTTGACCATTCAGCAGCCTGGCCTGCTCGCTCCTGTCTGTCTCAAACTTTTCCCACTCTTCACCCTCGCCCTTCTAAAACAGGTTGGTGGAAATTTATTTTACAATTCCTGCTGAATGTCTTTTCACCATAACAAATAGAATTCAAAATACAAAATCAAATTACTCCACATTTTTGGATTTAAATCTTTTTACTCTTTAATCCAACAAGAACAATACATTTTATTAATTTTGTGCATACACTGTACAGAAAGCTTTCAGGACTGGCACCAGCACCCGACTTGATGATCGAGTGTATGCAATGAGTCAACTGAAGTACCAGCCACTGGTTTATGCCATGCTAATGATCTACCCAGCATTGTACCGTGTAGATGACCTAGTTGATGAGGTGAGCATGTTAAAATGGCAGGATATTTCAGGAACTTGTTACTTTGGCAGTTACTTTTTTTTTAAATTGTTATTTGCATTCATCTTAATTTTCAAGATATGTTTATTTTTATAAAAATTACAGTATCGTATGTTTTTCCTATTCTTTCTCAGGGTGCTCTAATAATCAGTGAGCGGACCATCCCACAGCCAAGTGTACTGCAGCTATCTGTGGAGAAACTTAGCAGAGATGGAGCCTTCCTCATGGATGCTGGAACAGTGTGTTGAATTAAGACTCTGGTCAAACAGTAGCTACAACAATATGCATCCCAAAAAAATTATCTATTTACTTGGCCTACAGATTTCTCTGTTGAACTCGACAATGTCAAATGTCATTGGTGATGCCTTGAAATTGTTTTTGAAGGCATCACAAAAAATATTCAACAATTTAGTATGGTATATAAAAGTCAGAATTCACCAAAGGGTGAGGGTGTGCTCCAACTAGGCGGAATCACACTCCTCAGCCTCCCTGATAAAATCTATTCAGCGGTGCTGGAGAGGAGGATCCGCCGGGTCTTTGAACCTCGGATCCAGGAGGAGCAGTGTGGTTTTTGTCCTGGTCGTGGAACAGTGGACCAGCTCTATACCCTCAGCAGGGTCCTCAAGGTGGCATGGGAGTTTGCCCAACCAGTCTACATGTGTTTTGTGGATCTGGAGAAGGCATTCGATCGTGTCCCGCGGGCAATTCTGTGGGGGATGCTCCCGGAATATGGGGAACCGAACCCCGTTATATGGGCTGTTCGGTCCCAGTATGACCAGTGTCAGAGCTTGGTCCACATTGCCGGTTGTAAGTTGGATCCATTTCCGGTGAGAAAACAGACAGGGCTGCCCTTCGCCACCAATTCTGTTCATAACTTTTATGGACGGAATTTCTTGGCGCAGCCAGGGCGTCGAGGGGATCTGGTTTGATAGAGAAACAACCACCTGTTTCAATATACTGTATTTGATTGATTTAGTTTGGGGTGAATCTTACAGAATTATTAGTATGACAATAAAAGGTTACCTTGGTCATCATTTTTTAATAACTACTTGGAAATGATGTGAATGTATACTTCAGAACTAAAATAAACTTGTAAAAGATTATTTTTCACCTAGCCAAAAAAAAGTTGGTCTATCAATTATGCTGTTGGAACTAAATTAACACCAAAACACTCAAAGGCTTGTAAATAGATGACACTTGGGAAGATAGAATACCATTCTAAATAAAATGCTATTTTTTCATAGAGATGTTGATTTGTTCCAAATAGTAGTTCAGTATTACAAACATCACGACAGACTCAGAATTATCTTCTAAATCTGAAGACCTTAAAATGATTTATACAGCACAAGAAAAACTCTTGTCCTAGTACTTTAAATCTGACAATTTTAATAACATTTGGATTCCTACATACATGTTTTTTTTTTGTCTTCCAAAAGGTATTTTATCTCTGGATTGGTCGGAACTGCAACCCCATCTTCTTGACACAAGTTCTTGGCGTTCCAAACTATGCCACTGTGCCTGATAACCTGGTAGGAATTATTCAGTGGTTTCATGTCTAAAAATTAAAAAAGTTGAATTAACCAAAAGATCTACCTGTCAGTCACAGTCCTTGCGCCTTCTGTGCTGGACATTAAGTTATACACTATGACTACAAGCACTCATGCTGTCCTCTACTCTATAAATGTGTTTGTCACAGTATCTGCTCCCAGATCTGGACACACCAGAGTCAAAACGTACCAGAGCTTTCATCGGATGGCTTAGAGATCAAAGGCCATTCTTCCCCTCTCTACACATCATCAGGTCAGACATACACTCATACACTATGCATTGCACACAAATCTCAGGATTACACCAGCTGTTCCTTGGCATGAAAAGTGCAACAGTGGAAAAACCGTTGTCTCCAAACCTTTTTTCTAACTGTTTCAACATGTGTATTTCCCAGGGATGAGAGCCACATGAAGGCCAACTTTTTGCAGAACATGGTTGAGGACAGGACAGAATCAGCCCTGTCATACTATGAGTTCCTACTTCACCTTCAACAGCAAATATCCAAATAATCCAAAGATGGGCTGAGAAGACAACCAGACACTGAAGCGAGAATATACATCAGTGTATTTGTCCATATGTTTGTATGTGGAAGCAGAGTAAAGGTTACCTCTTGCTCCATGTCCCTCTTTGGTCCACCATCTCTCTTAAGATATACTTTTCTTGGCAGTAATGGAGAGAGGATATGCATTCTAGTGTTTATTTGGCACATTTACTCAGCTGAAGCCATGTATTGAATTTAACAAAAAGCAAGAAATCGCCAGCTTTCATATGGTTATGTATGTCAATGATCAAATGAATCAGTGTTGTCAAGAACAAATGTCCTACTGAGTTGTTGCCCATATGAAGTCCAGCTAGTCTGATGTATGAAATGTTCTCAGAGCACAGTTTTGTTTTGTTAAACCAGTCAAAGGTATGCAAGCACACGAGTGCTTGTATGACATCTCAGATGAAGTTTAGTGTATCTTCACTTAGAGACTACCTGACTGTTTGTATACAGAACTCCTACGCTGTAACACTAAAATAAGACCTGATGAACAGAATGTGTGCTTTTAATTTTGTAGTCTTTTTATTGTATGTCAAATCTGAGATTTTGTGACTTTACACAGAATTGTTTTAATTAGGCAGACCTCATGTCATCTGCTCATTCAGATGTGTGGACCTAGAATTGGAAAGTCTTCTCATTTGGTATAATGTTTTCTTTTCCTTCTTCTCCTTCTGAGCATTCAAAGCTCCCAATGACGTTGCTTCTCTGTTTATTAACTTCCCTTCTCCCCTTGTTGTTTAATTTATGAGGCTCCCAATCTTAATAGTTTCCATGATTGCTTTGTATGGGAAATTACTTTATTTGAAGTTTCTTTTAAGTACAGACCCTATACATGAAATATTTTAATACAATAAGATAACAAAAATGTTTAACATACATAAAAAAGCCATTGTGATCTTTTAATTAATGCTTATTGATACTTGTATATTAAAAGAATGCATTATATAAACTGAAAAATTGCTGATAACTTTAATATGACCATTATGGTGAAATTATTAAAAACAAAAAATTGCATTTTTTTTTTTTATGTAATTGTGTGTGGGTGGATGAGCAATTACTCTATTGAAAAGGAAGATTACTGTTATATGAAATTCTACTAGGTTAATGGATTGGGTATGTTAATTTCAATTGTATTTAGGGCATGCACACAGTTGCCATTTATGAAAAAATAAAGTTAAAAGAAAGTCTGTTTGAACTTACAAAGTTCCTGAGATTTGGACTTGAGTTACTTGATTGATTCTGGTAATGAAACCTAAAATTTTAAGAATCTTTAAATTGGAGGGAAAAATGCCTTCAACTTTATTGGAACTTGAACACTGATTTTGGATAGTGGATACAAGGATAGTGGTTTATCTGTTTTTACACACGATTACAAAAATGTATGTGGGTGACCAGGCAAAAACTCAAGTTACAACTATACCAAACTCTTGGGCAAAGGCAGGAGTCACTGTATGTAAATGTGTTGAGTACGACCGTCAGTCACTAGTTCTAAGCCTAATTGAACAATTGAAGGAGAGTTTGGTGTTATTGCACTCACTATGATCTTTGTGACTGTCTTTCTCAAGAAATGTTTTAATTAGCTTCATAGTAACAAGTAAGGCTGTTGATAGCTTTTTGTTACCAATCTATAGATATATTATTTATAAAGAAGTCTCAGGATTTACTCGTGATTTTTTTCAATTTATTCAGCTGAATTTTTTTCAAAGTTTTGAATACATTCCAACATGCTAAATATTTGAAACAATGATTTCTAAGCTAACGTTAATATCTTTTTTATCCTGATACACGTAGAATTGATTTTCAACAGTTCCATCTGTAGATCAATAATTGAACCTACTGTATACAGTTCGATAAAATGACATTTCCAGAAAACGAGAAAAATATCTGAAAGCTGAATACTTGAATATTACATTCAATGAGTGAATATCAGCCACTGGGTAACTTCTGTTTCCTGACCTCTAGAGGTATTCAGTACAATTATTAAAAAATATTTTAAGGTGCAATGTTGGAGTTCACAATTTTGTTATTGCTGGATATGAATGAATTTTTAAAACCAAATATCACTGCCGCTAAACTTTGCTTTTAATGTCTCTTTTGTGTAGTGTGTCTGCTCACTAATAGTTCATCAGTCAGGTTTTAAATTGACTGTTTTCACAGTTGAAATCACTTTCGATACATTTTATTTGAAACTGAATGTATTATGATAACAGCTAGACATTGGAGTTGATATACTGGGGTATTAAAATATTTTATTGGTCAAGTGACACTCGACAACCACATTGTGGATACGCTGACAACTGCACATAAAAACAATGTACCAGTCCACTGTTTTCTGTGCTTCTACATAATTTATACTTTTAAAGCACTACACCTTCCTGAACATGGTTGTATCTCATTTAAACATGTGGACAAAATTGTTGGTCTCCCCGTGTTAGTGAAAGAGAACAAAGGTTTGAAAAAATCTGCTCAAAGAGAGGGCTACAAAGCAAAGAAATTTTATTTTAGCATGGCATTTTGAGCTGCAATCGGCTCTTCAAATGCTTCAGATGCAGATTGTAGCTTGAAATGTCATGCTAAAATAAATTCTTTGCTTTGGAGCCCTCTTGGTGTGCGGATTTTTTCAAACATTTGTTGAGTCAATATTTTTGAGCACCCATCCCTAACTGGGCAGCGGATGTACGTGTTTTTTTTCTTAAGCTGAATGAAAGAAAACCCCACAATGATCCATGAAATAACTTGAAAATGACAAAAGTAAGAATACAATTTTTAAAAATCTGAAACTTACCTAATATCATGCATATCTGTTGAATTGTGGTTTTACAGAATCATTGTAAAACCAAAAAAGAAAAACATGGAATGTTTGGCCTGGAAAAAATGCTAGTTTCCCCGAGTAAAGATTGAAAAAAATTTGACAGTCGGCCGTGTTTAACTGTGTCTTCTAATTAGCATCACTGGTGTCTACAAACTTGTAATCAGTCTATCAATCAAAAGGTAACAAATGGTCGCTGCTGTTTGGTGACATGATGTGTGGCACACCAAACATGGATGACAGAAAGCGTAGGAGTTGTCCCATGAAATTAGAAAGAAAATTACAGACAAGCATCTTGAACATAAAGGCTACAAAATCATCTCCGCTTGATGCTCATGTGATTACACATATTAAGACATACTAAGTTTCAGGTCCATGGGACTCAAGCCAACTTCCCTGGACGTGGTCGCAAGAGGAAAGTTGTCGACAAATTGAAGAGATGTACAATACGATATTTATCAAAAGATCCCAGAGCAGCCACCAAAGAAATTAAAGGTGGACTTCAAGGTCAAGTTATTTTTTTATGTGTCAGATCACACCATCCCTAGCTGTTTGAGCCAAAGTGGACTTCTTGGGAGGACACCACTGTTTAAAGTAAATCATAAAAAAGGGAGACTGGAAGTTGCCAAAATGTATGTTGACTAGCCACAAAGCTTCTGGGAGAATGTAATTTGGACAGCTGAGATAAAGGACTCATGGCTAATGGCCATCTAAATCCTTCTGAACATCAGTGGAAGGAGCTGAAACATGTCTGTAGAACGCACCCTTCCAACCTCTGACAACTTGAGCAGTTTGGTCACTCGGAGTGGGCCAAGATATCTGTTGACAGGCGGAGACGTCTCACTTTAAGTTACTGAAATTGTTTGATTGCAGTGATTGCCTCTAAAGGTTTTGCAACAAAATAAGTTAGGGATTCCATCATTTTTGTACAGGCCAGTTTCATTTGTTTGTTTTGTTTAAATTGTTCCATTGAACAACAATTTAAAAGCAATGTCCAATTTTATTGGTTAATTTTCAGTATTTTTTATATTGATCACTACTTTTATCAGTTTCAATTTATTTCAGTGACCATTGTGGGTTTTTTTTCATGAACAGAGAGATACCAATAATTTTGGCCACGTGTGTAAATAAAATACAACTATGTTCAGGAAGGGGTAGTGCTTTAAAAGTATAAATGGTATAGAAGCACAGAAAACACCCATCCATCCATCCATCCATCTTCCGCCACTTATATGTGGTCGGGTCACGGGGGCAGCAGCTGGAGCAGGGAGGCCCAGACTTCCCTCTCTCCAGCCTCATGATCCAGCTCTCCTGGGGAGACCCCAAGGCGCTCCCAGGCCAGGCTGGGGACATTGTCTATCCAGCGTTTCCTGGGTCTTCCCCGTGGCCACCTCCCAGATGGACATGCCCGGAATATCTCCCCCGGGAGGCGTCCAGGAAGCATCTTTACCCTCTATCCGGAAGAGCAGCGGCTCTACTCCGAGTTCCTCCCGGATGGCTGAACTTCTGACCCTATCTCTAAGGGAGAGTCCGGCCACCCTGCAGGGTAATCTCATTTCGGCCGCTTGTATCCGTGAACGCGTTTTTTCAGTCACTACCCACAGCTCGTGACCATAGGTGAGGGTAGGAAAGTAGATCGACTGGTAAATTGAGAGCTTCGCCTTACGGCTCAGCTCGCTCTTCACCACGACAGACCGGTACAGAGTCCGCATCACTGCATTTAGTGGATAAATCCCCTAAATGTAAATATGTCTAAAGATTCTTTGTTTTCCAGATCATGGTAGTTCCCATTGAGTCTACATTTATCAGTGTCTACCAAGAAGAAGAAAAAAATATAATATTTGGTAAATTATCGCTTAACAAACTACAATTATTACACTGTATTCTTCATTTTCTGATGTTAAAACGATGTGCTGATGTGTCGTCTCCAGAGCATTATATATTTATCTCTAACTCCCTTGTTTTTTGTCCTTAGATACCTCAACTAAACACAAATTCAGAAAAAGGGATTTCCATGTTCCAGACTGGGACAGTGTGTTACTCTAATTCTCTCTGAAAGCTCAGCACACCATAAAACACTAAAGGGTCCCTTCACGTGTGGTGTACAGTTCATGTGGTCCTTAGGTGTGGCAGGTGATGGACAGATTGTCCAGATTTAATTTTCTCATTTGCATGACCACCACAGTCTGGAGTCTTCCACTCGCGAGGTAACTAATCCCACATGTAGACACAACAACACATCAGTTGTATCATGGTATTTCTGTCGGTATTCAAGATAGTAAAGCGTGTTTCTGTTGCAAACATTAACAGATACATTACATCAAACTCCTTTTCCACGGCAAGTAAGAAGTTGCTCAGTACAAATGAGTAGTTAAATATTCAGCCATACTCTGTAATGGAACTGTTTGCAAGTTGAGCATGTTCTCTTAATCCTTAAAAATTGTAATTAGAATTCTCCCAACTTCAATCTGCCCACCCTGATCGCTTTGACTCACCTAGCCTTTTACCAAATATCATTTTAAAGCTTCATCTTCACTCAGACAATTTTAAACAAAGGTGGTGCAGTGGTTTGTGCCTCTGCCCCACAACATGAGGAGCCCTGGTTTGATTCCCACAGGCAGCCTTTCTGTGTGGAGTTTCCATGTTCTCTCTGTATCTGTGTGGGTTTCCTCTGACAGTCCAAAAACATGCAGAAGGTTCAATGGAAAAATTTGGAAAATTGTCCTATTATGTGAATGGTTGTTTGTCTCTATGTTGTCCTGCGATTCACTAGTGACCAGTCCGAATGACAGCTGGGAAAGGCTCCAGCATCCCCTGCGATGATGAAGCCTCAGCTTGGAGGATAAGTGGTAGATGATGAATCTTTTTGAGAAAATTCCTAATGAGAATGAGATGCAATTGCATAACAATACACACAATTTCCTCTTATGTCACTATTAATTGTCCATTTTCCTAAGAAGACTGTTAAAATAATTGTAAATACATTTATCCCATGTTTGCTCAGTATGAAATAGATTTTGCATAGGACGCTTAAGATGTTTCACAGAAAGGCTGGAGCTGCTCAAAGCTCAAGGACAAGCTTCGCCGTGCCCTGGCAGCTGGAGGGAGGATGGTGTCAGTCAGTTCCTGGAGATAACCACGGCGGCACAACACTGTCTCGTTATAGTGTTATGTATCTCAAAACGTTGTTGCAAATTTCCCCACCCCATAGAGCTGCAAAACGCCCTGTAACTAGGGACCACCCTAAGGAAATAAATGAAGGGAACGGAAAGATGTGCGGCAGAGCGGTTGGAGAGTGTAACTGAGCACATCTCTCTCCGTTCTCCTTGCAAGTAAAAGAGTGCTGTTGTCCCTTGTCTTCTTCCTATGCAGGTGAGTAATGATGTCTGAGGTGCTTTAGACCTGACATTTAACTTGGTCCTTCGAGCCGGATCCCAACAGGCCTGAGGATTCCAGCAGGCGAGGTGGATTCCAGGAAGACTATGGCCACGGCGATCTCCACAAAACTTTGAGTTCAACAAAGACCCTTTCCGGGACTGGGTATCGGCCCGCCAGCTGGGATCCAAAGGTTGACGGGAGTCCGAGAGGGAGAGGACAACGGAGGTGAGTTGAGTCTCAATTTAAAAGAAACGAATGACTCGTGTTCATTGCGTGTAGAGAACAAACCCTGAATATCTTAGCCACTGGCAGGTAATGAGGGATGGCGTACTCCGATGAATTCCGTGAAAAAGAGAAGGACGGCGGAGTCCTGTACGTACTTAAATTCCTTGGTGTGAATGTGAAAGGAGAACGACATATCACTAGATATTTCTTCTCATATAAAACAGTGGGACTGTGAGTAGTCGCCTGATGTGGATGCAGAGGCAAGAATTCTCCACTCGAAAGAGTTGAAGTGAGAATTACCACAACAGGAAATTTTAAAGACTACCCCACTGA
>CAAKHD010013263.1:165574-202975 GCA_901007705.1 Fistularia tabacaria | reverse complement strand
AGCAAGATTGTGGTATAGGGTGAGTAGAGAGTTTCATGTGCATCTAAATCATCACTGTCAATAGCGCAAGGGCTGAACTGTTTCCGACTGAAGCGGCTTTGGAAGACAAGCTCATTCTATGTGTGTGCGTGTGTGTGTGCGTGTGTGTGTGTGTGTGTGTGTGTGTGTGTGTGTCACGGAGAATGGCAGGGAGAGGTCAGCAGAGAGTGGAGGGAATGCGTCTGTGGTGTTCATTTGTCTTTGAATGGATTCCAGCGGTCTAATGTTGCACCTCACTCGTTGGCCCTCAAGTGCTACAGAAATAGTCTGAAATTCGGAATAGGCATAAACGGCCTGACACGCGGGCACAAAGTAACATAAAAATCCCACATAGATTCCCGGCTTTGAACGCATCCTCTGTAAAATCAAGCTGAGGCCAATGCAATATTATCATTTTGTGGGTGTTTATCTGAAATCATGTTGTTTTTTTTTTCTAGGCATCGTTGCACCATTTAATACACATTTGATAAATGGCCCATTTGTTGCAGTTCGTTTGAATTGTGTCAGTTTCCCAATCCTCTTGTTTTTGCATCATCATGTGGACTTGGCCTTTTTTATGAGTCAACACATCTGGGTTCGTTCGTTCCGAGGCTTCCCCCTGGTCTCTGATTTCTAGATACGTACACCAGGGTTTCCACTGTGAGTGTTGCTGTGTTGTTTTTTCTGCTTGTTGGCGGTTATTTAGCGTTGCTACTCTTCTTTGTTACTTCCTATGCTGACACATGGAGAAGTGTTCGGTTCTCTTCAATTACTTCTGTCTCGCTTTGACTTTCTCTCGAAATGAATGAATGAATTAATTCGACCAATCACCATCGCAAGCCTCTGGAATGTGTGGATTTTGTCTTTCTCGTGGTTCAGTCAAGTCGGTGTGTTTGCTCTCAGTATGTTTTGTATCAGTAGATTCATGCATTCATTCAATAGCTATACCACTTATTCTGCACACAGAGTTGCGCTGTCACTGGGCGAGAGGCAGGGTTCACCCATTCACCCTCTCATTCACCCATTCACCCATGACATACAGATATACAACAGTTCACCCTTTCATTCAAACATTGTATGTAGACCAACAACAATTCAGTCACTCATTCACGCGTCACATAGAGACAAAAATATTCACTCATTCATACATTCATGCATCGTATAGAGATATATGACAGTTCACTCATTCATCCACACATCCTCAGAGATCGAGCAGTGAACTCACTCATTCACACATCACATAGAGACAAACAACCATTCACTCCTTCATTCATACATCATTTTGAGACATGCAACACTCACTCATTCGTTCACACATTTTATAGAGATACACAACAGTTCACTCTTTCAGTAACATGTCATACTGAGACATGTAACATTCACTCATTCATTCATACATCATATAGAGACAAACAACCATTCACTCATTCATTCATTCATACATCGTATAGAGGCATACGACAGTTCACTCATTCACATCACAGATCAAATAGAGACATCACACCTCATATGGAGACATACATGTCGTATAGAGACAAACGATCATTCATTCATTCATTCACACATTCACACATACTCAATGGCTCACTCTTTCAGTCACACGTCACACTGAGACATGCAACCATTCATTCACACATCTTATAGAGTCAAACAACCATTCACTCACTCATTCACACGTCACATGGTGACATACAACCATTCATTCATTCATTCACACATCCTCTAGAGACCTACCACCATTCACTCCCTCCATTTCAGACACCTCTGCTTGTGTTTTTGCTTTCCGTCCTCCAACCTCAACCAATTTCAGACGCTCGCTCATCTTCCCGTTCTACTTCCAGACACCCGGGAGAGACCAGACACAGCAAATGACATCAGAATGAATAAATAGTAAAACAAGACTCAATAAAATTTAAAATAACTCTGGATTCATTTTTGCGATTTCTTTTTGGGGATTTTGTGAGAAGGTGTATTCCGAGAAACAACAAATATTGAAAAAGTTGATTGCTGCCAGTCCCCAGTTTGAGTTGTTTTGATAATGCTGCTATTACTATTAATAATAAATAAAGTGAGTGAGTGAGTGTAACAGCCATTCTGTTGTATCTTGTGGAGTTTGTCCGAAGTCCAACGAATCATACTTGGTTGAACCCGATGTTCCTCTTGAGTTCGCGCAAACGCCATTTATCCGATGCCGGGGTGTTTTCGCTCAGGCCTCGGTTTTCACCGCAGGCTATTTCAAGCAGTATCAACTTTATACTGCTGGCAAGGGGCGGCGCAAAAGACAGGGGCCAAGGAGAACCCTGCGATCTGATGAGTGAACGGGACATTTAATCATTTCTGAACCCCGTACTGTTGAAAATAACAGCTCTTAAAAAGCCGCGCAAGAGGAGTCGAGGTGAATGCCAGTCTTCACCAAATAAATAAAAGCTGTAAGGATAACTGATCCTTCCATCTTGGGCCAGAGATCTCATCTCCTCTCTGGGTCTCCTGGGCCCCGATGCCAGGTGGGATGAACATGTTCAATCCTTTTAATCCCCTCCCGATGATCTCGAGACTTATTTTCGGATTTACCCCCAGTTAATCTTAATTTAAGATTGAAACGCGAGCCGTGCGTCTGTGAGCCGCGGGCAACCTGAGCTGGGACCAAAGTGTTTAGATGCAAAGAAGTTGAAGTTGTCAAAGAACCTGAATTTATTTTAAATATTGACATCAAAGGGGCGGCACGCCAGCACAGGGGGTTAGCGTCCCTGGTTGGATTCCTCCTGTGTGGAGTCTCCATCTTCTCCCCGTGTCTGCTGGGGTTCCTCAGGGTTCTCCAGGTTCCTTGCACGGTCCAAATACATGCAGGAGACCCTCAAGACGTGTGTGTTTGAATGAATGAGTGAATGAGTGAATGGGTGTATGTCTCTATATGACGTATTAAATGAGAGGGTGAACGGTAGTATTTTTCCATATGTGGCCCTGTGATTGGTCCAGGGTTAACCCGCCTCTCCCCCAATGACTGCTGGGATTGGCTCCGGCCTCACTGCCTACATGCATACAGGAGAAGCATTAATAGAGCATGGATAAATGAATGAATGAATGAATGAATGTTTGATTCCCAGAGAAAAGTTTGCTTTGCTTGTTATCTGGTGTTGCTGTGCTGCCAATCGGGTAATCAGACATCCCAAAAATTCAAATGTATCTATTTGGCGCTCCAGAGATGGCGTTCCCATTTACACCGGCTCACATTAGGTTCCTCTGAGAGAAATCAATTACCGTTTTAATATTTGGAAACCACACCAGGCTTTTTATCTGCATAATTTTGTCAGGGACGATCAAGGGAGCAGGCTGCAGCTGGCCACGGAGCAGCCGCCACATCAAATGTCCAATTATCTTTGAGGCTCAGAGAATGAGGAATAACACGCACACACTCACACACACACACGGCACCCACACCTTCAATGCTTCGTTTAAATCCACTGAGATGGTGCAGCCTAACCCAAGTGATTAGCTTATTCACACATTAAATGTGTGCGTGTAATGGGGTGGCCGTGCCTCCCCACAGCACGTCGACTGCATATATTTTATTTCATATATTATATATGTTTACATTTATTTTATTTATTTTATATATATTTATATATTAAATATTGTCAATATTGTTAATTTTTTTATGTGTTTTAGTGTTTTATCATTACTTTGTATAACCTTTAGAAGACACTGCAAGGACGTGTCAGTATTCAGTGAGGTAACGAGGCAGTCCTCCATGTCCTAAAAGCATGGAGGTACTGCACAGTACAATATGTCAAATGGCCACATACATAAATTCGTATATAAATGAGTTAAAACAGGGAGATGGATCAGCGTTCGTTGGGTTCTGGCTTTGTGCGGGTCATTAAGCGGGAGCGGGTTGAGGAGATGAAATTGCTCCCATGCTTTGAATTCTCGCCACCCCTTAAAAGCAATAAACACTTATCACGGGGTTTACGCAAGTTCATCTCCTTTATGTGCTTCTCTGTGCTGAATAAAAACCTGTCAGGTAGAAATTCTCCCCTGAGTGGTTCGAGACTATAAAATCAGTTTAATGTTCGAAATGTGCAAACTATTTTGAATTTCACTTGCACAGTGCCTCACCTGGCAAAACATTGCGAGGGTGAGGCCAACCCCCCCCCAAAACAAGGGTCTGTCCCTGGACTGAAAGCTAGGCCTGCCCCAACATTGGCTCGGGGAGCAGCTCCTTTGACGTGTCCGGCTATCCATCACGGCAGAATGCGTAACCCCAGCTGCCATTGACAGCCTCTGCGCTTGTCATGTCGTACGTAGCTGAAATAGCATTTTCCAAAAGACCCGAAACCCAAGCTGCCGGACGGGCACACAGCCCGTGTCCAACACAGACACCGGCTAACTATCACCGGTTCTCTGGTGACGGACAATGACTCAGAGGAGCCCATCTGGGAACTGGCATGGACTCGTACACCAAAATATACCGATCTTTGGCTTTTCGGAAACATCCTCACCGGTCCTCGACGAACCTTAAGTAACCATCTCGAGGATCTCGCTGGGTGTATCGGGACTCTACCCGAAAAAATCCATCGGTTTCTGGAGTTGCCTGTCTGTTTGTATGTTTGTATCCCCGGGAGCTGGGAGTCCTGAGCGCATTGTTCCATCCACTGACTCCATCCACGTATTATTCCACAGCTGCCCTCAGCCTTCAGCGGCTCACCCGGTTCTCACCAGCTGTTAGCGGCGGCAGTGCCAGTCTTTGGGCTCCCGCCATCCCTCTGATTTCAGCCTCCGCAAATCCTCTTCCTTCATGCTTTGCCTGTGACCTGTAAATTGATCGCGGCGCGCTGCGAAAAACCGCCACAATCCCTTGAATCCATCTGGGGGAGAGAGGAACAAGGAAGGAAGAAGGTTGTCAGAGGAGCTATGAGTAAGTGTCCTTTGCAGAAGGGGTTTTGGCATAGTATAAAAACACAGGCTCAGTTACTGGACCTCAAGTTCTCAAACACAATTGTGTGACAGCCTAAGTTTTGGAGGAAACAAAAGGTGACACCAGTGCAATCAGCTCAGCAGCCAGGACCCTTCCGGTGCCTTCGAGTGCCTGCATGAGTTTTACCCAGGTGACTGA
Source organism: Fistularia tabacaria (assembly GCA_901007705.1). Lineage (NCBI taxonomy): Eukaryota > Metazoa > Chordata > Actinopteri > Syngnathiformes > Fistulariidae > Fistularia > Fistularia tabacaria. The sequence continues at coordinate 197,844 of CAAKHD010013263.1, read as the reverse complement.
CTGTTACGGTACCATTGAACTTGAAGGATGCTCGATCAAAAATGATTGGGCTCCCTCTCAGAGCCCCACCTTACAAGATCGAGACGCCTCCCTACATGGCCCATTCCCTCGTGGCTCCTCCATCACACCAACCGCAGTCGGTCTTTACCATAAGGCCACATCTGGTGAAGCCTGTTGTTGTCTGTTCATCTAATCGCCGAACCATATCGTACTGAATAGTTTTATTGTCGCCACATAGTACAAAGGAAAAAAAAAACGTATACCTTGTCTGTTCAATGAAAGTCCGAAACCAAGCAAGTCAACAAGAGGGCATGTTTGGAAATGCCCCCCATTGCCTAAGTTCAATGTTTGTGTCCGACACACCCGCCATCTCGGTCTCTGATCGTGCCTTGCCGGCAGGCTGTGAAGGGCCAGCTCCTCATTTGTGCAGTTCGGTTTCATTCTCACACCTCCCGTCCAGATGTCTTCTCTGACCCACATTGGAGTTCCGAGGTGACGGTCTCAACTGTCGCCTTGCTGTGACAGGTCACAAAGTCCACGTGCTGACGTGTGAAGCTCAGACACACACATATGTGCGGATGAAACTCTGGTTTACCTAATCTGGGTTATGTGGGCGAGAGATGTTGGATCAGATGGAATAACTTTGCAGGGTAAGTGTGCATGAAAGCGCACGTGGTGGCAGGGGGTTGACAAGAAGACCAGCGGGTCAGGAGCCGGGAGCAGCCCTGCTGACAAAGGTTGCTTTTCTTTGCTGTTGTAGATGTGGAGCTCCCGTCCATCAGTGGCTCCACAAGACTTTCGGGTCTACAGCCAGGGAACGACGTACGCATATGGCAAGGAGTACGAGCAGACTGGAAGGCCTCCTCGGCAGCATCTTGTTCCTGCTGGGGTGCTTAAATGCACTGCAGCTGCTGGTATATGGCCCCTTATAATAGAGGAGATGATAGATAACCAATCAACTCCTTTGATTTTGGTCATTGTGGGCATTATTTTGAGATGCTGCTGCTGCATCGTCACATCGGGTACAGCTCCGAAAATCCAGGGGATAATTCCAAGACTCGAATCAGAAAAGGAATGGGTCTTCCACAACGGGACAGAGGTCTTTATTATAGTTTCAGTGTTTCATTTCAGCTCCACGTATGATGATAACAGAACGCATGCATGTGATGAAGCGAGATCTTCAGGGATCTTGTATTTATATTTTAACTGCTTAGGAAGTGCAAAAACAGAAATGAAGGGAGTAATTTGTGACGCATCCGAGCAAAGTCTGAACTCCAATGCAAACTTTTTCCTCTCCCTCGCAAAGTGCTAGCTTAGACATGCAGATTTTGAAAATAAGCAAAGAAAAAGCAGCAAATCCACAGTGTCGATTGTTCTTCCGGATCCAGGAACGTTCACACTATCTGCAGAAGTCAGGCCGGAACAGAAAGCGGCTGTTCGTCCTCCGGACGACCACGGTGGCGACCCCCTTCACGTCCTTCAGCCGGTCGGCATCAAAGTCCACCAGCAGCTTCCTCATCCCGCCGCTTGAGCGAATGGGCTGGAAGGAGTGCTTGATGGTGGCGGTCTTACCCGGGGGGATCTCTTCCCTGAGGGAAGACGAGGAATAAAAAATGGTGGTAAACAGAACATAAACCGTAAGAGTCAACACGCTGAGACAGGCGGATCTTGAATCAGAAGTTTGTCTCGGATTTTATGAGTCTCGAGTTTCCTCCGCAAGCCCATAACCTTAATATAGCAAGCGAGACACTCACTTAATGCTGATCGTAGTCATGGGCAACAGGCCGGCACCCTCCAGAGTGAACACCCCCCCTTTGAGCGGCACTGGCAGAGGGTTGAAGACGGAGATCTGGGCCGTCATTTGGTTGCACAGGGAGCTGCCCCCTGACACCTGCAGTGAGTTAGACAGAGGTTAGACAGGAGCTTCCCAGCGTCAACCAATCAGGCGCTCAGAGCACGCAGGAGGGGAGAGGGTGAATGGCCGTGTGTCTCCACCTGGCCTGTGGATGGCCGTGGTTCTGTTTGATTCGGGGATGAGAGGGTGAATGGTTGAATGTCTCAGATGCGATCAGGATCTAGCACCCACCTGGTCCTGAGAGCAGGGTCAGTGGGATGGTTGGATGGATGGGTGGAGGTATGGAGGGATGGAGGGAGGAATGAATGAGCTCATTATGTAATTAATGGATGGAAAGGTAGATGGATGAGTGGTTGGGTGGGACGGTGAATGGATGAATAAATGAATGAATGAAAGGATGGATGGATGGACAAATGATTGAAAGGATGCATGGATGGATGGATGGATGATTGAATGAATGAATTGATGATGTATGACTGAATTAACCTATTTATTAATTAACGGATGAATAGGTGGGTGGATGAATAAATGGGTGGATAAATGAATGCATGGATGGATGAATGAATGAATTGATTAATTAATGAATTAATTAATTAATGGGTGGATAGGGTTGGATGAATAAATGAATGGATGATAATAAAAAAAATAGATTGATGGATGGATGGATGATGGATGGATTAATGAATGAATGAATGAGTGAATGAATGAATGAATAAGTGGTTGGATGGATGGATGGATGATGGATGGATGGATGGATGGATGGATGGATGGATGGATGGATGGATGGATGGATGGATGGTTGGATGGCTGATGGGTGATGGATGGATGATAATCAATGAATGAATGAATGAATAGATGGATGGATGGATGGATGGATGGATGGATGGATGGATGGATGGATGGATGGATGGATGGATGGATGGATGGATGGATGGATGGATGGATGGATGGATGGATGGATGGATGGATTCTTCGATTGACTGATTCTTTAAAACAAACAAAAGGCTTTAGTTGAGCTAAGCTTCACGCCAGAGAGGATCTCCCACGAGGTATGTGTGTGTGTGTGCACGCGCACGTGTATTTGTGTAAGTGTGTGCCCACCTTGACGGTGAGCTGGGGCACGTTCATCGGGATGTTGACCATACTCATGACCGGCAGGCTCTCCCCCATCGTCTCTAAGAAGGCTTTTATCCTGATCAGGTTGTGATCAGAGATATGCTTGCAGTACTCCTCGTACTTCAGGCGCACGGCTTCCTTGTGGACTGAACACACACACACACACACACACACACACACACACACACACACACGCTACATTAAGAATGAATGCGCTGAAGTGACATCAGGTGACAGAAGCTGTAGAAGACGGAGGCAGCAGAGATGGAGGTGTCTAACATGGATGGGTTCAGGAATGAGTCCACCAGAGGGACAGCGCATGCTAGACGTTCTGAAGATAAAGCTGTCCTGAGATGGTTTGAACATGGACAGAGGAAGCATATGGTCTAGAAAGATGCCAGGCAGGAGGTCTGGAGGAAGGCCAGAGAGGAGGTTTATGGATGGATGGAAAGACAAAAGGGTTAGATGGAGGCAGATGATTGGCTGTGGGGACCCCTGAAGGGAAGGAAGAAGAAGCAAAAGAAGAAGAAGAAGAAGACGTGTCTTGCTCCCCTCCTGTACCTCTATGAGCCGGCACTCTGATATTGACAGTGTGTCTCTTGAATTCCCTCTGGTGGAGAGAATTGTACATTACAGCCAGGCCCATGATGGTCAGCTGCCCCTGGACATCTCCTGCTCCACTGTTTGCCAACTGGAGACAAAATCAAATCGTCCAAAAGTGAACATGATGTCCTGCACAGCCTCGGGGGAACATCTACATCCAGCAGGGTGGGATACCTCGATGATCACGTCAAAGTCTGACCCGAACACGGGCTTGGAGTGCTTCATCTTCACCTGCAGCTGTCCTTGTTTTTGTTCTGGTTCGGGGGCCAGAGGTTCCCTGATCATCCGACCCGCCTTCTTGTATACCTCCCTCTCCTCCCTGGAAACTGCGCAGGAGAAAATCTCTCAGGCCGACGGCCAAAAGCCGATTCAAAAAGCCGAACAGATTCTGTTCACTCTTTAAACCTTCACGCACATTCAGGATACTTGTAGGTGAGAGTGATGTCCTCTTTGGTGTCTCCGAAGCAGCTCTTGGTGCTGATGCGCTGCCCGACTGTGTTTTGTTCCATATTGATCTGCCGCCGCAAAAGAAGCCGTTAACCCCGGGATTCCGGGCAAAAGATAAGCGGACCGGTCGAAACTCACCTTCTCCAGTTTACCGTCCTTCCCCTTGCGCCAGTATTGCACGTCGGCGTTCACCTCGGCAAATATGAACGCGGCGTCGTACTTCACGTTCAGGTTTCCCTCTTTGATGGCCTTAACTGGACATGGGCCGCAGCGTAGCCCACCTGAGGACACGGAGCAACTGCTTCATTTTATTTCGCTCAATTATAATTAAATTCACTCATTCATTGTCCTGCACTCCCGCGGGTTGCTGGAGCCAATCCCAGCTGTCATCGGACCACCCTGGACCAATCACAGAGCCACATGTAGAGACATACAACTATTCCCCATTCACGGGTCGTAAAAAACAGTACCTGCTAATTGCTCCAAGCGAGGCAATGTGGCCTTTAAGTGAGTACAATGCATAGTGACTTTCCCTTTAAATATGTCATGAATACATGTCTGCAATTCTTCCATTCATTAATTCTTTATACCATTTATCCTTCACAATTGTCACAGGGACTGTAGTCTATCCCAACTTTCATTGGGTGTAAGCCAGGTTTCACCCTGCATCGATCACAGGGCCACATAGAAAGACGTACGAACATTCACTTACTATTTATATACAATATACAATTCAATACATACAATGATTAATTCAGTCACTCATAGGTCTTATTGAAAATACATACAACCATTCACCCTCCCATTCACACATCTGGTCAATTTAGGGTCTCCAGTGAACCTCCTGCATATGTTTGGACTGCGGAAGAAACCTGGAGAACCTTGAGGAAACCCACGCAGACACGAGGATAAAATGGAGACAGAAATCAGAGACAGAGACGCAGAATCAGGTCACTAGCAAGTTTCAGTTTTCTAACGATGACAGACGACAGAGATGGGGAGACAGAGTCTTGGTTTCCACTTAATTTGGATGGAGACCTTCTCACATGTTGTGAGCAGACACATGAGAGCCGAGGAGGATACCTTCAGTGCTTGGTTCTTGAGGGGTCGGGTCCAAAACCTGCCAGCCATCATTTCCACAGGGGAGATCATTCCTCTTCATCCAAGATTCAATCCAACAGTGGAAGTTCCTGATGTTCGGAGAGGCACAGATGGTAACGTTCCCAAAGATAAATTCCCCCCATCTGAATTCTGTTTGTGGTGGGTTCTTTCCTACCAGATACTTTCTCCTTCTGGTTCTAGATTGTTGTTGTAGATGATGTCAATAACGATGTTTCCATCACTGTCGTGGGCCGAACTGTAGTTGGTGACGAGTCGCGTTGGGATGCCGAGGCAGCGCATCACTGTGGAAAGCACATGCAGGGTGGGACCCTTGTTTCTTCTGACTTTGCAGTTTAAATCATAAATATCTACAAATTTACAGACGGAGTTCCAGGTGGAGCTGTGAGAGCATCAGGGATCTGCTCTGAGCCCCTTCCTGTTTGTTATGGTGATGGTTAGGCTGACAGAGGAGGTCCATGAACTATGAGGTTTGCAGATGATGTTGTGATATGTCGTGAGAGCAGAAAGCAGGTGGAGGAACATCTTGAGAGGTGGGGGAATGCTCTGGAAAGGAGGGGGATGAAGGTCAGCTGGAGCGAGACAGAAAATGTGTGCGAATGAGAGGGACCCGAATGGAACGGAGAGGCTGCGGGGGCTGGAGATGAAGAATGTGAAGGACTTTGAGTGTAGAGGGTTGACAGTCCACAGCATGGAGTGTGGAGAGGAGGTGGAGACACGTGGGAATGCAGGTTGGAACAGGTGAAGGAAAGTGTCAGGTGTGATAACAGAGTATGAAAAGAAAAGGTGGAGAAGACAGAGGTGAGAGAAGCCATGTGGTCTGGTTTGGAGACACTGAGAAGAAGACAGGAGGAAGAGCTGGAGCCAGCAGGGATGAAGATGTGGAGGTTCCTCTTTGGGAGTGAGGAGGATCAGCCATGAATCCAGCAGAGCACATGTCAGATGTTCTGGAAACAAAAGTCAGACTGAGATGGTTTGAAGGAGGGATTGTGAAGATCTGGGTAGAGGGATGTTGAGGTTGGAGCTGCCACGCAGGAGGTCTGGATTAAGACCAGAGAGGAGGTTTATGGTTGGGAAGGTGCAAAGGAGGTGGCCGAGAGGACGAGAAGACATACGATCATCTGACCTGTCACGCCGACAGCGGCGAACACCCAGCACTGGCCGTATTTGACCGGCCTGGCCTTGGACCTGCTCCACTGCCGGAGGATCTCCACGCTGCCATTCCATCTGGTCGCTGGAATCCCATCACGGACCTCCTTCGCCCAACATCCCACCAGCACACCGCGGTCTTCATTCGCATTCACCTGGTCCGGGTAGACGTTGAAACCAAAGTTACTATCGCGGCGTAACAACGAAAACAAAACTGCTCTGGCCGACGAGGACGTGAACCAATCACCATCGCCGAGATGATCCTGCCGATGTAGATTGGGTCGGCTCTCTGCTCGAGGTCCCTCTGTGGGTTCCCCAGGGCCTCGTTGGAATTGTCCAGGATTTGGAAGCAGATGTCCATTACGTTGTCCTCGAACTGAGGGAGTCATTTGGACAAGGATTAACAGCGAAAAAGGCAAAGATTAGACACTGGACTGGAGCGACTCCTCGCTGTTTGGACAGCCAACCTCCCCTCCTCTGCGCCTTCCAGTCCAGCTGTGAAGAGTCGAGCCCTTGTTTGTGCGGTTTGCTAACATTCTGACACCTCCCGCCCACAAGTCTGCACCGTCCCACAAGCAGATTTTCTGACCCGGCTGACAATCTGCACTGTTGCACCGCTGTGACACTTCACACACACACAAAGACATACCTGTCCATAATTCCAAGATAAGTTCGTTATGTAGTCACTGGAGCCTTGGAAGATGATGCCACTTTCATTCAGAATGTACTCCTTCAGTTGATTCTCATTGGGGAAGTACACGGTATCGTCTGCAATTACATGCACACACAAGAACTAAAATAAGCAGCCGAGTCAGCAGAGGTGAGTCGCGGTCCACAACCGTCTTAGTGCCACGTTCATCATGTTGTGATTAGCTTCTTTCATGTTGCGATTAGCCTGAGGTTTAGATTGGACTCTTGGTATTTTTTCTTAAATGTAGCTCTTCCTCTCTGCTCTTGCTCCATCCGGGGACGTTTGTTAGCATACCATTTTAGCAAAGAGTTAGTTTCTGCCGAAAAACCCTTTGCAGGAGTGCGGCGCAGGCGAAGTTTTTTTCTAAATTTTTCAAAATATAAAATCCCCCTTTTAAAAGGATGGGGACCTCTGCTCGCATGTCGTTATGAGCCTATGTAATCCAGATGTTACACTGTGAGAGTCTCCTCTGCTTGCAACATTGAAGTTCAACCATGTATCACAGGTTGCTTTTGAACTTCCAGCTTGTGTTTTCTGCGTGGAGCTAATATCCGAAAGATGCCTCCTGGGAGGCGGTCTGGCCTGCATTCCCTGCAAACAGCAGACGGTACCCACGGTTCCTCTCACCCTTGCACCACGGATTGAAAAGCAGGTGGAAGCTGTGCCTGTCGCTCTTCTGCAGAACCCGCCCATCGGGCGACATCGCCAACACAAACAGCTTGTAATGGCCGATGATGGCGTTCGCCGGGCTCTGCATGGTCAGCATCGTCTGTCTCTTGAGTCCTTGTTGGCTAAAGCACCACTTGTCTCGCCCCCCGCCGTCCTTCTGGTTCTTGATGATCATCTCTTCCCTATTGCCTGACGAGACGAGAAAAGATTTCCTTATCTCTTTCTGATAATCTATCTGGTCATGGCGTTACATGGTATGAAATCGACTTTTCTACTCACCCAGCTGAAGGGCAAGCGCCAGATGGTATGAGGAAGACTCGGAGCATTTCAAGGATATGGTGAAGGGCTGACCACGGCGAACTATCAGGCGCCCCTGGTCGATCTCTATGGTGCGGTGAGCCTGGTTGTTCTCGCAGCTCCTCAGATCCACGTCAGTGATGTACCCTGGTGGGATGGAGAGACGGTGAGGAGATGAGGGCTGTGAACCTTGCTGTCCACACCTCATGTTCATCCATGAGTCAGCGTTCATTTGTCGTCAAGGTAAGTGGAGGTCCATCCTGGACCTGGCTCAGATGACTGTTTGTCATCTCTGCAAACGTCAGATTGAGTTATTTCCACATGTGTCACGGTTTTGATGTGCTCCACATCCTGCTGAAAAGGCCACGTCGAGTCATTCATGTATCATTTTTAAGAGGATTAAGCCGCTGTCCAACCGGCTGGCCTGTCACCGTGTGTATCCAACAGCCATCACAAATTAAGAGGTCGTACGGGTAAATAGATTTCAAGACGCGTTTCACGCCTCACAATTGGAATTTTGGCCGACTAGCTCAGCCCGCTAATTGGATTGATGAGCCTGAGCCCGTTTTAAAACCTGCTATGATTAAATATCTTCAGTTCTGGATTCATGTCGAATGGCGTACCAGCAGCATGGCCTGGAATCTAGTGAAAAAAGGGAATTTGAGAAACGCAAGCAAACAACGGTTCACCGTTGAATCGTAAACGATGAGGACCAGATGACCTTCAGGCCAGCACTTCAACCAGTTTACACCACATCACAAGGATAAGTGTTTGAATAGAGTTTTATTTGTCATCATTATAAACTAATACTGGGTTTTAAATTTGTTTTGGATTAATAATTAGCTATATAAATGAAATGGAATAGCTTTTGCAGCAATCTAGCAAAAATGGAATAGAAATAAAGACGATAGGGCCACTAGATCTATCTATCTATCTATCTATCTATCTATCTATCTATCTATCTATCTATCTATCTGTCTAGATAGAAGGACTAGATCGAAGGACTCACCACATTGCTCCATTGCAGACTTTTGCTCCCTCGTCCAGTTCCCTCCGAAGAATTGGTCGCCGGTCTCCTCACGCGTCCTTTTCAGGCCGTGTTGCCACAAAGGTCTCGTACTTATGAAGCCCCGGGCTGACCCTCCCACCTTGGCCGCTCGCCAGAAACACTTACTCACACACAAACACGCATACACACACACACACACACACACACACACACACACACACACACACACACACACGGCGTGACCTTTAACACCACTTACCAAAAAACGTCCGTCATCCATCAGGACGTGCCTACGTGTCTCCTGTAGTTTGTGTGTGATGTGCAGTCTCATCCAGTCCGGGACACCCAGGTCTTTGTCCCCATCCATCTACAAGCTGCAGGTCAACCACCCTCCCCAACCCCCCATGCCGGTGTTTACATGTCGACGGCTGTCTGTGAAGGCAATAGTCCATATCTACCCGCTGTTCTCCTTATCAGTTTCTTTGGAAAAGATGATGTTTAGCTGAAGGTTGTGTCATCAGCGTAGACAGATTCTAGCAGGAGAGGGGGTGGGCCTGTGGTGATAGAAGGAAAAATTCCAAAGGGGGTGTTGGGTTATTTGTGTAAATATGAAAAATTCATCGCACCATCAGCCATTTTAATTTGGGCTTCTAAAACAACAAAATAGTACATTTTCGTCTCAATTTAAAGGGAGAGATTTGCCGTTTTTTAATTTAACGCTCTGACATGCGAGTCATGCTGAACATCACAACCTCAAAGGTTAAGCATCGCATCCAGGAAGCCGGCCCCGCGGCTATCCTTCCCGTCACCGTCTGCAAGTCGTGGAATGCCGCTATGGTCAGGATTCACGGAAGCAAAGGGCTGTGACAGCCCTCGCCCTTCCGCTAATGATGCAAACATATCAACCAAGTGAGACCGGACCTGCCTCTAACTTCCACACACGCATTCACACACTTTCTCCTATAGAGGGCTAACAGGTAGCTGCACAGTGGATGGAACATGGAGATGTCAGATGTCTTGATGGAACAGTCGGGTTTTGGTTAAAAAAGGTAGGAAATGACAACGTGACACAGGGAACCGGGAGAACAAAGGGTAAAACTGGGGGGAGGCAGGGACGACTGGAGTCCTCTGGACAAAGATCAGGTCGAGGCAAGTCATTGAAGAAGTGAGGTGCCTGAAATGGACAAGAAGAAACGTTAAGAGCTTTTTTGCAACTCTTATCCAGATTTGGGCTTTTACATGAACACTGGAAGAACAAGGTTAGCGATTCTCCCTCGCAGAGAGAAGGTCCCTAGTTGGATTTCCACAGGAAAGGGAGTCTCCATGTTCTCCTCGTGTCTGCGTGAGGTTCCTCAGGGTTCTCCAGGTTCCTCCCACGGTCCAAACACATGCAGGAGGATCATTGGAGACCCTACATTGTCCAGACGTGTGAATGAGAGGGTGAAGAGTTGGCTGTCTCTACATGACGTGAATGAATGAATGGATTGAAAACGACACATGTTACGTGTTACTACTACACCATAAAACACCCCAAAACACAATCATCAATGAACCTTTTCATGACAAATACACTAAAACTACAGTACATTGAAATAATAAAAACAATATAATATTTAACACCCTACTCGTTAAATGTGATGTCTTCATGGATCCAGCTTTGTTTTTCTTTTAGTCTGCATTTAACCTTTGTTGTAAACAGTTTACAATCAGGAATGGATTTAATCTCAGTTGTTGGCCCCCTGATGGAGAAAGCAGACAGCCCAGATATGGATTGATGTCATGGTATTTTACCGTTCCCGCTGGCACCGCCCCGGGTTACTGTTTGTGTCCTATTTTTGGATTTGACTGGAAAGAGACTCTGTGGTTAAAATCTTATCTGATGAATGAGGACTTACGGTTCAGTTTACTACTTTGTCATATGTGACTCTCCATTTCCATGTAAATGAAACAAATTGATTAAATTAATCTAATTCAAAGTAGCGGTTGGTAAAAGAAATGCTACATTTACTTTTTTTTTTTTTAAATGAGCTCGCTTTGGTTAACAACAGTTGGATTCAACAGAATATAGGGCTTTTGCATTAGAAAAATATTTTGCATTCCTGATAGAGTCAAAGTTGACTTCATAATAATTTTCTACAATCGAATGGTGAAATTTCCAAGTTCAACGAGATTTTATAAAAAGTTATTTTGCAATAGTGCTGGCGAAACACTTTATGATGAGTTGTTTATTATGAAAATAGAAAGTAAACCTCACAATTCAATTTTCTATCATTCTTTGTTTCTTTCTTCAGCACCAACACTCAAATCCTCAACTGACTTTAAGCTCCTGCTGGGTTCCTTTTGCTTGTGATTGTGTGACTTTGTCCAGGTTTAAAGGCAATGAAAATGTTCTTCGGATGAGTTAAAGCATCAAGAAATGTGGTTGGATATTTAAGACTTAAACTTCCTTAAGAGGTGTCCAGATGTGCACTTTGCACCAACGCAGCTTAGGCTTCATTTCCCTGATCGACCCTGTGGTCGTATCGTCGGACTTGCTGCCGCATGTCCTGGACACTCGGGTGAAGAGAGGGCCGGAGCTGTCAACTGATCACCACCTGGTGGTGAGTTGGCTCTGATGGTGGGGGAGGATACCTGGAGGAGCAGTGTGGTTTTCGTCCTGGTCGTGGAAAAGTGGACCAGTTCTATACCTTCAGCAGGGTTCTCGTGGGGGCATGGGAGTTTGCCCAACCAGTCTACATGTGTTTTGTGGACTTGGAGAAGGCATTCGACCATGTCCCGCAGGCAGTCCTGTGGAGGGTGCTCCGGGAGTATGGGGTACCGACCCCCGTTATACGGGCTGTTCAGTCCCTGTATGCCAGGAGTCAGAGCTTGGTCCGCATTGCAGATTGTAAGTCGGACCCATTTCTGGTGAGAGGTCTGCCCTTTGTCACCGATCTGTTCATAACTTTCATGGACAGAATTTCTAGGCCAACCAGGGTGTCGAGGGGATCTGGTTTGGTGGCCACAGGATCAAGCCTCTGCTTTTTGCAACTGGAGCGGTTTCGCAGCCGAGTGTGAAGCGGCCGGGATGAGGATCAGCACCTCCAAATCCGATACCATGGTGCTCAACTGGAAACAGGTGGAGTGCCCACTCCAGGTCGGGGAAGAGGTCCTGCCCCAAGTGGAGGAGTTCAAGTATCTTGGGGTCTTGTTCACGAGTGAGGCAAAGATGGAGCGGGAGATTGACAGACAGATCGGTGCAGCATCTGCAGGGATGCGGACTCTGTACCGAAGCTCTCAATTTACGAGTCGATCTACGTTCCTACCCTCACCTATGGTCACGAGCTGTGGGTAGTGACCGAAAGAACGAGATCACGGATACAAGCGGCCGAAATGAGCTTTCTCCGCAGGATGGCCGGACTTGATGACTCTGTTGATGGCTCTCCCTTTTAGATAGGGAGAGAAGTTCGGCCATCTGGGAGGAATTCGGAGTAGAGCCGCTGCTCCTCTGCATAGAGAGGAGTCAGATGAGATGGCTTTGGCATCTGGTCAGGATGCCTCCTGGAAGGAAGTATTTCGGGCGTGTCCATCTGTGAGGACGCTGCGGGGAAGACCCAGGACACACTGGAGAGACTATGTCTCCAGGCTGTCCTGGGAGCACCTTGGGGTCCCCCCAGAAGAGCTGGACCATGTAGCTGGGGAGGGGGAAGTCTGGGCCTCCCTGCGGAGGCTGCTGCCCCCGCGACCCGACCACGGATGAGCTGGGGAAGACGGATGGATGGACTTACTTAAACACTCTTTGACACTCAAAGCTTAAATTGTTTCTAAATACAGATCATGCTTTGCTTGCATCACTGAGTTATGTCCTTGGGCAACCAGCAGACGGCAGGATTCACTCTGCCCTGGGCTGGAATCCAACAAGGGTGACTCTTATTTTGTCTAGATTTACCTCGATGGGATTTACTAACTGATTACCTCACAGTAGCCCCTGCTGCTTTTTTCTAACTGCTGCTTTTTTATATATTCCTGTTTTGAATTTTTGCATTTTTCCCAACGTTTGCCTCCCTAGAGACGTATCGTTGTTATTGTTATTCAGAATCAGAATCAGACAATATAAGCATCAATATGAAAGATAAAAGTATAAAAGCACATACAAGCATATATACAGTTGAATATATAATTCTAGGTTATTGCACTACATTGGCATTGGATATGGATATGGGTTATTGTGCAAAGAGACTACTGCACAAGAAAAAAATATACAAATAAATATATATGACAGTGGCACCGAGAAAGAGACAATATGATGAAGATGTTGAGGTTCTCTTTAGGAGTGAGGAGGATGAATCTCTATAAACAACACCTGTCAGATGTTTTGGAGATAAGGTCAGAGAAGCCGGGCCGAGATGGTTCGGTCATGAACAGGGGAGTGATGGTGAAAATATTGATAGGATGCGGGGGTTGGAACTGCCAGGCGGGAGGCACAGAGCAGTACCAAAGACACAATTTATGGATGTCGATGTAAGAGAGGAAGATACAGAGAATAGGGTTAGATGGAGGACTTGGACTAATGTGAAGATCCCTGAAGGGAAAAGAAAAAAGGAAAAGAAGAAGAGATATATTTTATTTTATGTATATAAAGATATTTTATTTTTTAGAATAATGATAATTATTATTATTATTATTATTATTATTATTATTATTAATAATAATAATAATAATAATAATAATAATAATAATAATAATAATAATAATAATAATAATAATAATAATAATAATAATAATAACGAAAGTGGAGATTTTATGATGGAAAAGCGGAACTACATCTCTGCTGCCCGTGTTTCCGGGCGAACAATTTGCCCGCCGGACACATCACGTGATCCGTTTCTCTCCGTACCAGATGCTACTTTCAACATGCCGGTCGATACCAAACGAATACGCGGCCCGGATGTTTCCCAAAGCCTGTCGCTTTTTTCTCACAAGCCGGCGAGCGTGCTCTCCTTCCAGGGAGGCAGAGACGACGGGCGGCAGCGGGACCAGGTTGACGTCCGGCCCGTCTTCGTCCGCTGCGGCCTGGTGAGCCAGGCCAAAGGGTCCGCTTACATCGAGGCCGGGAACACCAAGATGATGTGCAGCGTTTACGGTCCCAGAGAAACCGATCGAAAAGATGAAACCGACATGAAATGTGGAAGGTATACTGTTATATTTTTTGAAAGTATTGAAACTAAACGATGTGGGCTTTGGTATATACACTGCAATTAAAGTTCACTTCAGCAGGAGTCAATAATTTCCCGAATTTCCCCTATGAGGATCAATAAAGAATTTTCTTAACCATGTTCTAATAGTTCACTGCATTTTACAACATGCACAGTAATCGCTGCACTCAACCGTTCATGTAACTTACCTATCTATCGAACTGTCATCATACAGCCTGTCAGTTAGCACACTCAACTTTCAAGATGCCAATCTGCACTTTCTCAACTTGCACATTGTGTGAACACAACTGTTTACATTTCAGTTTGCACATCCTTCTAATACTGTTTTGCATGTCTCTGCACTGTTTGCAACTTTGCAATTTTATTTATCGCGACCTATCTGGATTCAATGTGGACGCCAAATAAGAATTTAATTGTACAGGGAAACACGTTTCCAGACATATACACAAAAATGTATACAGAGAAGGGCATTCTTGTGTTTGAAGCTTAAGTGTTGCATAGATAGTATCTGTGGAGACTGTCAGTCATCCAGGTCATGGTGAATTCTTGTCGAAATCGTCTGGTCATGGCGACTGGACCTGGTTCTGTTTTTCAGTACTTCAGAAAACATCCTCAAGTGAAGAAATTCAAGTCCAGTTGCCACAACAAGAACATTTCGACAAGAATAAATAGTATGCTTTACTTATTAATTAGTAATAATGTGTTTTAAGAAACCTACGGCTGTATGTGACACAAAGCCAATATGCTGCTACCCGCCACTCAACCCATGGACTACCATATGATGCGACCATAACATGTAAGCCAGGGGTCGGCAACCTTTACCACTCAAAGAGCCATTTTCCCAACAGTAAAGAAAACCCCGGTAGAGATTTTGAAACATTTTGAACTCCGAAAAAAGTCGTTGGGTTGACGGTTTCTTTTAAGCCAAATTCTCAATGTCTATTTGAGTCCTTCTTCTATTTATGAAAAAATAAGCCAAGCTTAAATTATCCACCGGCAGCAAACCAAAAATGCCGTCCTATCTCTGGGTGCTGTAATCCTTTTACTGGCGCGTGCAGTAGCTGACAAAAATATTTTAACACGTATTATTTAGATTTTACAAGATTGTCATAATCTTCTAGTTTAAAATTACATTTTAAAAATGAACGGGGTTGCTGACCCCTGATCTAACTGGTTCTCTCAAAATCCAGGTTGACCACCGACATGCGTTTCGCGCCGTTCTCCTGCCCAGAGAGGGGCTCATGGATCCAAGGGAATCTGGAAAAGGACTTCTCCCTGATGCTACACGAGAGTCTGCATCCAGCCCTATGCCTCCACAAGTACCCTCGCTCTCAGATAGAAGTCAATGTGATGGTTCTTGAGAACAGCGGCTCAGTCCTGGCCCACGCCATCACTTGCGCCTCCCTCGCTCTGGCGGACGGCGGTATTGAAATGTACGACCTGGTGCTTGGCTGCACCGTCTGCCAGACTGGCCCTTCCTACATGGTGGATCCAACGTACAGCGAGGAGAACAGCGGCGGCAAAAACCACGGCCTGGTGACCGTCGCGTTTCTCCCCAGCCTGAACCAAATTTCCGGGCTGCAGTCAGAAGGAGAAATGGCCGAGGAGACGATGACAGCCGGGGTGCGGACCTGCATCGAGGGCTGCTATAAAATCTATCCAGTCATTCAGCAAGCTCTGACCAAGGCTGTGCGCAGAGTTGCCCCCCCTCCCTCAGAGAGCTGAAAGACTTAACAAAAAAAATAGAAAAAATAAACTTTTTTTTTTTTAAATTTGTTTATTTTGACAACACGACCCTCTGTACTGTCTTTTCCATTAAAACATATTTCTGTAAGCTGGCTTCAAAGTGTATTCTTTTACATCTGTAACCTTCATATATGTCCCAATGAGTGGGTAAAGGCTTAAAGGAAAATAGAGCTGTTAATGTTAATTCCGGGTGAAAAGCTCAATCCTCATGCGGAAGTATACTCACATCCGCTGTATTCATTTTAGACTTTCAGCACAGAGACCACCGGCTGCATTTGGAGAATCCCAGATTCACTTGCCGTGAATCAATCTCAGGTCTGTAAGTGTCACTTGTAGTATTACTTTTACAGCTGCTTCATGATCTTACCTTGTAACCCCAATGGCAATATGAGATGAGATGTACTTTAATGATCCCATGATTGGGAAATTGTTTCACAGCAGCAGCAAGACAGTTACAAGCCAAAAATAGAAATAAACATAAATAAAGTAAGACAAAACTCTGAAGTGTAAAAGTATGACGTATAATCTGAGAAAGAAAATAATGTCTACATATTTACCAATATACAGGAATACATAATGAGCAAAGTAGCAATGTGAAGTAGTGCAGGAACTAATAAGAGTGAGTTATTGTACAGGGTTATGACTCGAGGTAGGAAAGATGACCTGAATCTTTCTGTTGGACAGCGAAGCTGTAACAGTCTGCTGGAGAAGCTGCTCTGCTGTCTATCCAGTGTGAGGTGGAGGGAGTGTTCCAGGTTGTCCATGATGGATGACAGCTTCTTAAGCGTCCTCCTTTCCACCACTGTCTCAAAGTTCCCATCCTGACGCCAATCACAGAGCCAGCTCTCCTGATGACCCTGTCTAGTGTGTAGGAGTCTCTGGCTGGTGCTGAGACTCCTACAGACTAGACAGGGTCATCATCAATATGTTTGTATTCCTAATTTTAGTAACCCATATTCTGTTCATCCAGTACATGTGCATGATGGATTTAATTTGATTTTGCTTGTGTGGGTTGAAAATGATGTCAGTGTTTATGATCTATCCTCCACAGGTATTGAAGGAATGAAAATGACACACCTGAAAAACTGAACCTCCCAGCTCCACCCATCCTCCACGTGTTGCATTTATTATCGTTTAGAGATGATTTAGGTTGCTCAAAGCAAGCTAGATGCAGCCGTTTGTCCGCTCCCTTTCTGTCTGCGTCTTGTCATCTGGCTAAAAAGACCAAATGGTCGAAACACCAGTTTGGTTTCCATCAGGGCTCCCTGTCAACCACTTTTATCAGAAGGTTAGAGCTCAAACAGCCATGAGATGCCTCAGATGAAATGCATTTTGTGCATTATTAATTCACCTGAAATATTCGGTCTGGTAAGATAAAGCCCAGTGAGATGAATGATGGTCCGCTTTCTGTTTTGTTTTGTTGTGTTTCGGTGAAATTGGGTGGCTGAAAACACTCACTGGTACCAGCTCATATTTCCCTTCAATTATTTTGGAATGAGAATGAACTTTAAATTTAAAATGATTTTTTTTTTTATTCAGTTTGCCATTTTCACTGTCAAGTCAGTTTGAAAATGTGTGCAAACAAGTTGAAGGTTCCCGCTCTCTCTTTTCTCCCTGCCCTCAGGCTCTTCTGTTATGGTCAGGAATCCAGAAAGGTGAGGGTTTTGTTAGCTCCCTACACTTGATGATGTTAGTTTCTTTTACAAATCTAGCTGCTTGGACATTTTCAAAATCCCAAATACATTCTTTCCCTGGATGATTGGTTGTTGCTTAAAGGCATGTAGGGCTTCACGGCAATCGCAGCCCGACCAAAAGTATAGACTTAGTAGTTCTGTGCGTGTTGCATCAGCTTATGCAACCTCCCTGCACCACCTCGAGGCGGTGACCTGTCGTGGAAAACTGCGTTCCCAGGAGACTGGATGATGTTTTATGAGTCAAAAGTCATTTGCAACGAATTCTCAAACTTGACTAATACAATATTCTACTGTGATAGACGTGCGTTTGATGAATGTAATTAAATATCTATAACGTTTGAGTTCATCTGTCACCAACGTACACACCTGAGAATAGAAACTTAAACACCGATAACTAAAATAATCACAGTTTCAGTAAAAAATGTAGGTTTTCCTCTGTGCGGGGCAATCATCTCAATACACAGCAGTGACTTTCAAGTTGCGTCAGCCAGCCAGTGCAGTTTTGTGTCAACGTTGTGACTAGTCTTGCTAAGATTGACAGCAGGGATAACCAATAAAAACTGACGCTTGTTGACGCATCAGTACTTCTCAACCAATTAGCAACGACAGTGGGAGTGTCCAGAGCCCTGCGCCGTCTTTTTGGTTGTGCGGCGTGGGGTAAGCTGGGTGTTTTGGACCAGTGACCGGTTCGCTATTAAGAGATTTGCCTCCCCTGTGAGTATTTGCATTTTGGCTTTCGGATATCTTATTGTCCAGAGCACAGAAATATGTTTTCATTTAGATTTGTACATGACTCTTTCTCATCGTAAGACATCTTGTCAGCCGACTCGGCTAACGTTTAGCTAGCTAACGTCAGTGGGAACAAGCTAGCACTTCTATGCAGCAAACTGTCAGCTGACGATGCTAAAAACCGGTTTGAGGTTCTACTTTTATCGTTTTTTTCATCACCGGCACAAAAATGTGGCACAGACGGAACAAAACTGTGAAATGGGAGGGTTAAATCACATGTCAGTTGTGTTTTAATTCCGTAAAAATAGTCCGAATTTTATGAAAACCGGTTAAAATTGCAAGTTTTTTGGGTGATGTTAGGGTTGCTCTGTTCTCTGCAGACTTGAATGGTGGTTTCATCATCTTCCAGCTCCCCTGGCCCTTAGTGAGGAGTTAGGAAACAAAGGGATAAAAAGACCATTCCCTTTGCCTGATCTCAGTTTTTTCAAAGGCATTATCTTCTGCAAGGACTCATTCTTCTCACAGGGGGAAATTTCCATCCCATCACCTCCACTGGTTTTCATCTCTGGGGTTGCCAACCATCACTTGTCGTCGTCAGGACAGGGATGGCTGTTTACCTTTCCTTTTTGGCCCCCGGAGATGCGAAGATCCCTTCGGGGTGATATGGTTTTCTTCACTCGCTGGTGAATGAATGAGTAACATCAATGGGGAATTCAGCATTCAGCGTCTTTTAATTATAGTCGGATGGTCCACTGTTTATGTGTGTGATGGGTAAATACTCAGGTGATTGTTGTTTCACTTTCAGGGCTAGTAAATATCAGAGAAAACCAGCTGGTGTTGCTGAGTGTGTTAAGGCATGGGATGTTGCATCTGATAGAAAAGACCAAGCAGCCATATTGATCATCCTCCTGTCCGCCTGCTGCAATCAAGCCCCTGCTCCTGCTGTCGGGCTGTGGCAGGTGGAGAAGGTCCATGTTTAGATGTAGCGATCCGGCTCATGGGGTGTACCGCTCTAAAGATTGCATTGAATGGATTTCACACACACTTTTGCTCGGTGCAGTACATCTTCAAGAAGTTGCAACGTTGGCTGCAGAATTTGTTTGGAGAGCAAGCGGTGGTGTTGCTGAGCGTTTACGGTGATTGGTGGGTAGGTGCAGAGACTGTCCTATTCCAGTCTTCTAGAAAGAAGTCCGTCAATTAAGTGTGTGACCAGGTAAAGATGGGAAACCGTACTAACCACCTTGTTGTGATTTTTAATGATACAGCAGAAACGTATAGAACTTTAACACTGAAAAGGTTTCAGAAAATTGTTGACATTTTGCCACAACCTCAAACTATCTGATCTCAAAGCCTTTATTCCATGATATCACAATGTCTTCTTTTCGTTCTATACATTCTTGAGAATAGAGTAAATCACTTTAGAAATATTGAAAGTTGCAATACTGCAGAAACAATACCACATCTATTTAAGGAAATGAAAATCACCGATGTGTGGTGGAGCTGCTGGAATCTTGACAGAAGGATAGCAGCATTTGGTTCGTACTGCTCTCCACAGACACGTGAAGAATCAGGTCCAGCTGGAGCTCCACCCAGATAGACACGTCCTAACATTGTTGTACTCCACCTCCTTTTATGAGGTTTTTTTTGGGGGGGGTGGTCATACAGTTACACAGAAGAACATAGAGTGTCAAGACTTTGTATTTGTAAATGAAATATTTGAAAGTTTGAAAGGGTCCTGTGTTTGAATCCCTTTTCTGAAGCATCTTGCACGCCGTCCGTCTTTTAATTGCTCGTCCTTCAACTGCTATGTATGACTGTTTGCGTGTGCTTTGAAATACAGAAGAGCCTAACCACTTTCTCCATCAGATCTACCAAACGGGAAGCAGAGCAGTTCGGAGAAGTTTTATTTACTTGTTTACAAAGTCCTTTGGCATTTGAGTTTGCTTTACGGGAGATCCTGCAGCATATAGAACCTCTAAGGTTCTCACAATTTCTGAAGGATCAGGGGCTAAACTGCATGAGACACGTGACGAAGCAGATCTCTGACGTCTTGTTAAAATACTCTCTTACAGACTGACTGTGCTGCATTGGTTGTTTTTATTAAAAAAAAACAGACTTTAAACTAAAACGGTGTGTTTTTGAGGTATAAGGAGCCAGTTGTCTGTACTGGCTCGCCACGGGTAGATTCGCTCCAGCGTGTAGCAAAAGCAGAGGTTTGTTTCACCGGACATGTTTTCAATGTTCTCTGTTCCCAGAACCGTTTCAGGATGGACATCTCCCTGACAGCCACAGAGATCCGCAATAAATTCATCGACTACTTCCGTCGCAATGAGCACAACTACGTCCACTCCTCGTCCACCATCCCCATGGACGACCCCACGCTGCTCTTCGCCAATGCCGGCATGAACCAGGTAAACTTTCACTTGTTTTCGGCCAACGGTGACACCATGGTGCTGCCGTTTGACCTGGAAACACAATCTGCGTTAGGCCAACACGCAAAAGAACCATCTTCTCCTCACAGTTCAAGCCGATCTTCCTCAATACCATCGATCCGTCCCACCCAATGGCCAGACTGCGTCGTGCCGCCAACACCCAAAAGTGCATCCGCGCAGGTGGCAAGCACAACGACCTGGATGATGTCGGTAAAGATGTCTACCACCACACCTTCTTCGAGATGCTCGGGTCCTGGTCCTTTGGGGACTACTTTAAGGTATTGTGTGGTCACAATGTGAGAGTAAACCTGGTGTTTGTTAACGTACAGGCCCGTCACATATATCAGAACATTTCGGGCGAGCAGGTGGAAAATACAGTGGAACCTTGACTTCCGAGTGCATCAACTTCCGAATTTTCTGAAATACCAGCCGTCACTCAGTGGATTTTTTTTTGTGATCCGAGCCCAGATCTAAGTTTGAAGGGAGCACAATGAGCATAGGATGCCCACGTGGCCGCCACTGTCCGTGAAGTGGCGTTTAAGGCAGTGGGATGCACCGCTTGCCACTAAATAGCCCAGAGTACATCATGGAAAATCAGAGGTAAGGTTGTGGACTCGTCCGTGAAGAGATGGAGGCGGCGCCTGCCACTTGCTAACTCGAAAAACACGAGCGAGGTGTGCTTGTTATGAACTCGTCCGTGAAGAGATGGAGAAGTTGAAGTCAGTGAGATACGGTGATGGGAGCATCGTCTGTGAGATTGGCAGGAGACATTTACGGGGATTTACGAGGCGTCGAAAGAGTCAGTCAAAGCCGGTTTGGAATGGTTTGATGGTTTTAAAAGAGGAGTGGCTTCACTCCATCGGATAAATGGAGTTTAGACATAAAGTGTAGCAAAGTGCATGTTACATTTAGCAACACATTGTGGCATTAAATGTCGAGCCAGGAAGTTAAGGATAGGGCACCAATGAAAAACTCCCCGAACTTCTTCGGCCCATCTTCTCTTCCACCACCGGGATCGTCATCCCATCTTCAAGGTAAATACACTTACTAAAAACACTTCATTTCTTTACATTCTATTTTGTTATGTATTATTATTTTTCTAAAAATTTTCTATTCATAAAGTACATTTTCCTCATTTAAAGAAAAACGACAAAACCAGGGGGCTGGAACAGATTAATTGGGGCTCAGGTAATTTTAATGTAGAAATTGTATTCAGTAAAAGAGCAAACCAAGTTAGAAGCTCGGTCACAGAACCAATTAAATTCAAAGTCAAGGTTCCACTGTACTGGCAAAATATTGCAAGGTGGCAGTTAGAAAAGTGGATCATCAGGATCTAATTATCCTCTCCCACTAATTATTTCCGTCATCGCCGTCGTGCTCGTGAACATCAGTCAACACCCAATGAACACAGTAATTATTTTGGCAAAAAAAAACATCTTTGCATGTCTGCCTTAAGTTCCAATCGATGAAGCAGGAAGTTAAAGAAACCTTGAAAGGGATGGAAAAACGTCTTTGAATTTATTTAGAATCATTAAAAACAATGGTCTCAGGTGAATTCGACTCACACCTCTCCATCGACGTTAGTCTTGGGAAGAACTCGCTCTCAAACGCTTCTCCCTCTTGTTGGCGCTGCAGCAACTGGCCTGTAAGATGGCCCTGGAGCTGCTGGTCGAGGAGTTCGGCATTCCCATCGACCGCCTCTATGTCACTTACTTCGGTGGAAACGCCGATGCGGGCCTGGAGGCAGATCTGGAGTGCAAGCAAATCTGGATGGACCTCGGGTGAGCCTGGCTTCAACATTGATTGACGCGGCGATGCTTTTGCTTTTTCCAACTTTTGTTTGCGTGAAATCTGCTAAAAGTGCTCTGAATCCCCTCCCAATCCTATGTAATGCCAACTTTGCTTTTCATTGCCATGTCAATTTGAAACTCGCACATTCTCTCACCCTGGTAACCTCGCTTTACGATATTGGGGTTTTCTCGGATGCCCTGCAGAATTTTGAACTTAAGATTATTACCCAAATGTTCTGTTGTCAGTGTTTTTAAAATGAGGCGTCTCGTTCACAACGAGATGTGATGTGATGTGAAGTCGTGAACCTGTACGCAACATGAAGGGGGATGACTTTATCCAGAAACTGAAGGGGTAGTGGTGCAAAGTTGTCCGGTTAGAGCAGTGTTTCCCAATTTTTTTGAGCCACGGCACATATTTGACATTAGAAAAATCACACTGCACAACACCAAATAAATATGTCCAAAACATTTTTCAGAAAATAGAATGAAATCGGAGTCTCAGTTGACTTACTCAGTGTGAAATCTGACCCTGTTTGCTTGAACACAAAGCTGATATTCTTGCAGGAACTGGCTGTCTGGATTTAGCGATGAGCTCAGCAACTTTTTAGCGAGCTTTCAGGGCTTTCCCTCTTGTCTTGGTGGTTTTCTTCAACAAAGCTCCCTGTTTCTCAGTCTCTTTACGCAGATGAGCAAAACAGTCTGTGTTCTTATCTTGAAGCGAAGGGAGTGTAGTTTGGAAATGGCGTTTAAGTTTGCTTGGAACCATGGCACCGTAGGAAAGCTTTTACCCGTACACCAGGCAGAACCAGAAGGCTCGATTGGTTCCCCAGTAAAAGTGAATCGAAACGCAATCTAATGTGTTGCAACACAGTGGTTGGGAAACAGTGGGTTAGAAGACTCACTGTCCCGCTTTGCTGGAGAGCAGTGTGTTCGCTTTTGCCAGTGTAACACACCAGTTAGAAAAGCAGTGCTTTATCAGATATGATAGATTTGTGTGTTCTCTCTCAGGGTGGCGGAGGCTCGAATCCTGCCTGGCAGTATGAAGGATAACTTCTGGGAGATGGGGGACACCGGCCCCTGCGGCCCCTGCAGCGAGATTCACTTTGACCGGATCGGGGGGAGAGATGCTTCTCACCTGGTCAACATGGATGATCCCAACGTGCTGGAGATCTGGAACCTCGTGTTCATTCAGTTCAACAGGTAAGACACAGCTCGGTACATGACCGAAGCACCAGGGCACATGATGGAAACAAAATCAGCGATTTCCCCATTCTTCGTTCCCCAGAGAGTCCGAGACCTTCCTTAAGCCGCTGCCCAAGAAGAGCATCGACACAGGGATGGGTCTGGAGCGCCTGGTGTCTGTGTTGCAAAACAAGATGTCCAACTATGACACCGACCTCTTCGTTCCGTACTTCGAAGCCATTCAGAAGGTGGTTTCTTGCTTCACCAGTGTACACACACACACACACACACACACACACACACACACACACACTTCACACTTTGTTTCAAATCATCCATGTGTTTGTCTCAGGGCACCGGAGCCCGACCGTACACAGGGAAAGTCGCAGAGGAGGATGCCGATGGGATTGACATGGCTTACCGAGTCCTCGCCGACCACGCTCGCACCATCACCATCGCCCTGTCAGACGGAGGCCGGCCTGACAACACGGGGAGAGGGTGAGCAGATAAGAGGAGAAGAATGAGAAAGCAGATCTGAGTTAGGAGGGAACGGGATGAACGTTTGACACCGGCATAGACGCCGCTGTCCGTGAAGTTTCATTTAAAGACACCACTAGCTAATTAGAAAAACACGAGCGAGGTGTGCGTGTCGTGGACTCATCCGTGAAGAGAGGGAGATGTTTTTGTTGAGATACGGTGATGGAGGGCATTGTCTGTGAGAAGGCAGGAGACTTTTATGGGGATTTGGTGCGGCGGACTGCAGGAACGCTGCCAGGCGAGGCGTCGGAAGAGTCGTTCAAAGCTGGTCGGGGATGGTTTGATGGTTTTAAAAAGAGGAGTGGGTTCACTCCGTCGATAAATGGAGTTTAGACATAAAGTGTAGCAAAGTGTGCACGTTACATTTAGCATAGCATTGTAGCACTAAGTGTGTAGCCACTGAGTTAAGTTAAGGATAGCGCACCAAATAAACTAAAAAAAACTCCACCGCCGCCGCAGACGTCTTCGTCCCATCTCCAACGTAAATACACTTAATAAAACCACTTTATTTCTTTACTTTCTCTTTTATTTTGTATTAGTATTGTTTTCATATATTTTTTTTTAATTTTTAAAGTCCATTTTCTTATTTTAAGACATGTAACTAAACCATGGGTGTGGAATGGACTAAGATTGAGTGAAAACAGCAAAATTCAGTTTGATATAAGAGCCAACAGAGTTAGGGACTCTGTCACTGAACCAATTAAACTCCTCAGTCAAGGTTCCAATATATGTTCAAAATGATGCAAGGTGGCAGTTAGAATAGTGGATCATCACGATATAGTTATTCACCACCACTGATTATTTATTAATATTGGTAATTTATAAAACACAGTTTTCTTATTTAAAAACTAAAACCGGGGGTCTGGAACCAATTAATAGCGTCTCATTTTATTTTAATGTGGAAATTTAACTTGATATCCGAGCAAACTAAGCCATGAGCTCGATCAGAGAGCCAATTAAACTCCCCAGTCAGTGTTCCAATGTGCTGTATATTCTAGATTTTTTTTACCGTTTTCTGTGCCCTGTGTGACATAGCTATGTGCTTCGGAGGATCCTGCGCCGCGCCGTACGATACTCCCATGAGAAGCTGGGTGCGCAGAGGGGATTCTTCGCCTCCCTGGTCGACGTGGTCGTCGAGTCCCTGGTGAGATTTGTTTGCACGTAGTGCCGTGAAAGAGCTCTACAGTGGCCCCACTGTCTCTTGTGCAATTGTTTGGTTCTCATGCCTCCATAGAGGATGTTTTGGTGTGAAAGTTCACCACAGGTTGGATCTGCCTCTTGTATATAAACACCGCTTCTGACATCCTTTTAGCCAGCATTTGTTACGAGGAGAAAAGCTTTTCATGCACTTTTTAATTTTTTTTTTTTGTTCTATGGATTAAAGAGGAGACAGATTGGAAAAGATGGACCAATTGTCTTTGCATTCACCATGAAGATGTTTTCCTGCTTCCTGCCATCTCTGCTTGTCATCCCTCAATCCTAACTTTCAGCTTCTCCCTCTCCTCTTTTTATTCATTTTGATTTATCTCTTCCCCTCGTTGTCCAGGGCGATGCCTTCCCGGAGCTGAGGAAAGACCCAGAAATGGTGAAAGACATCATAAATGACGAGGAGGCGCAGTTCCTCAAGACCCTCAGCAGAGGGCGACGTATCCTGGACAGGAAGATCATGACCATGGGCACCTCCACCACCATACCAGGTGAGACCGTTGGGACGAGGAGCTTCTGGCTCTGGCGTTCATCTTTTGCACGAGTCAAGGTGCAATTACCGGACGGCGACGAATGGGGAACGACATGAAGTCAGGAAATGACAAAAGCTGCTGTCGGTAAAAAGAAGTGGACGCTAATTGGTTCCTTACATCCCATTGGTTTTGCTGGAGAGGCAGGTTTGTGTCAGTTGCCGTGGAGACGTTTCACAGATTTGCATATGAATTGCTTAATTATGAGGTTTGGTTTCCATTTTCCCCGAAACTAGGTCTGCTGGTGTTCCTGGGTTCTTGTTTTTTTTTTTTACTTCAAAAAGTAAAAAGCTCATTTTTGTGTCTTCTTTTATTCAATAAACTCAGTTATTATTCACTATCTCTTTTAAATTGAAGTACTTTGATCTGAATGAAGGCGCAGCACCCATTTGTGAATGTGAATGTTCAAACACCAGTTGAGAATTTGGTCATACAGTGATTTTTATATCAACTCTGGTTGTGTTGATAAAGAAGTCCAGTGCCTTCCTGTGTGGATGGGCTACGGACTCAAGACTTCTACCGCAACTGCCTGAAACAGCAGCTATTGCACTCGACGTTGCTCATCACGCTGCGTTTTTCCCTCCATCTGCGCTCTCAGGCGACACGGCCTGGCTGCTGTATGACACATATGGCTTCCCCCTGGACCTGACCTCCCTGATTGCCGAGGAGAAAGGCATGAGTGTGGACATGGCCGCCTTTGAGGAGGAGAAGAAGGCGGCGCAGGTGAGAGAACGGAAAGGGAATCGTTCTTTCCTACCACCATATATTTACCATCGATATTTGTAACGTGTCGTTTGCTGTTCAATTCCATTCTGTGATATGTATGACCAGAAAATCCACCCAGAGCGCAGGAGAGGTCTCCTAACATGTTGTTTAATAAATGGTTTTAGCTGCTTATTTTAATTGTAGATTATTACAAATACAGTCAGTGGCAAGTTGTTGCATTAATTCTGAAATGTGTAAAATAACGATGGTAAAAGTATTTCATCATTGCATTGGAGTCAAACTGCAGCGTATTTGTGCGAACCCGCTGCAGCGTCAGTGGTTTAACCTGATGCCTTTGTGCGTGTTCAGTTAAAGTCCCAGGGCAAAGGTGCAGGAGACGAGGACCACATCATGCTGGACATCTACGCCATTGAAGACCTGAGGAACAAGCAGGTCCCCGCCACAGACGATTCCCCCAAATACAAATACACCTCGGATGAAAAGGGCATTTACCGTACGGATACTCCGCTGAAACAAAGTCCGCCGCTGTTTCCAGGAGAGGTTTTTTTTGTGCCCTGACGTTTAACCATCCGTCCCTCAGAGTTCCAGCAGGCCTCTGCAACCGTCCTGGCCCTGCGCCGTGA
Source organism: Fistularia tabacaria (assembly GCA_901007705.1). Lineage (NCBI taxonomy): Eukaryota > Metazoa > Chordata > Actinopteri > Syngnathiformes > Fistulariidae > Fistularia > Fistularia tabacaria. Next base: position 170,499 of record CAAKHD010013263.1, on the reverse strand, counting down.
CCGCGCCTTCTGCGAGGAGGTGACCACGGGCCAGGAGTGCGGCGTGCTGCTGGACCAGACGTCCTTCTATGCCGAGCAGGGAGGGCAAACGTTTGACGAGGGCTACATGCTCCGAGAAGACGAAGCCACGGAAGACGTAAGTGTGCAGAAAGAGGATGCCTTTCATAAGTTCGACGTGAAGCCGGAGAGATCCCTTCACATCAGAGGAGCCCTCGGCGGGCTCAGATGCCCCGTCGGTGTTTGTTTATCCTAAAAAATACGAAGTGCCTTCTGCGCAGGGAGAATTAAACCTCCAGCCTTCTTCTTTAAAGCAAATAAACACTTGAAATAATTGGAACTCAAATTGAAGTTGTAAAAAGCCACTGAGGTGCCGTTTAATTTGTTAAGGCGGATTTAATCTCGACTGAGAAATCGAACTCTCAGCTTCACCGGAAAGGCCAAGGAGATTTTTGATTTTAACAGTAGGACTTTAACTCAAAGCTCATGCAATTTTCTCTCCTCATGCTTTTTAATCCTTTTCTAATTACATTCGGAGATCATTTGTCTTGAGTAGCGGGTCTCAGCAGGCTTCCACGCAAACGTTCTCCAGAGCCCCGAATACTTCTCTCAGTCTACAGTCTGAACACTCAAGATAATACAAACATGAACACACTGATGGTGATACTTGTAAACATGCTGGCCGAACAGTGAAAATGATCAGATCATAATGTGTGCACAGGAAGAAGGTGATTTCGGGAGAAGGTAATTTCAGGAGAAGTACAGTATTTTCCGGACTATTGAGCGCACCTGAATATAAGCAGCACTGGCTAAAATTGAACAAATAACTATATTTTTACATATATAAGTCGCACTCGTCTATAAGCCGCAGTTGACCACATTGTAACATAAGATACTTACACAGAAACATTCTTTTTTACTTTGAATTAAATACATGCCAGTAACATCCACAAATATGTACTGGAAATGGTTCTTACTCAACAGTGCCGGTAACACGGCTGATTAAAAAAGATTAATTATAAATAACACAAGGAAAAGTCCATCCATCCATCCACTTTCTATCCCCGCTTTGTCCTACTCCTGCTGATCTCTATCGTCATTTTCCTCCTGCGCACTAAAACCATTAAAGTCGTGTTCGTCAGTGTTGGAATTGAACAGCGGTGGATTCCCCTCGGCCGTCTGCTCTCTGTGCTTTGGCCCAGTCTTCAAGAATGTTTTCAAGTTTGTGCCATCTGCTTTTTTTTTTACCTCTGAAAGCTAAAAAAAAAAATCCATAAATTAGCTGCATTATAGTTTAAGCTGCAGTGTTCAAAGCGTGTGGAAAAAATTAGCGGCTTATAGTCCGGAAAATTCGGTAGTTTTAACGGAGACATGAGATGAGAGGTGTGTGCTGGCAAGAACCCCAAGCCCAGAAGTTTTTTTTCTTTTAAGTGCATGTGGCGTTGAACGGCGTCATGATTTTATTGTCTCTATTAACTCCTACACCAACTTGTGAGTAGTCGTCCCCCTCTGCACACAGCGCGACTCATGGAGTAGCACTCCCTGCTGGCGAAAAGAGCGACTCAGAGGGGAGTCCTCTTATTTCGAAGAAAGACTGAATCACCCGCCAAAGGAATTACTCTGTGATTCGCTCTCTGACGACTCTCTCGGCGCTGGGAGAGCCCCTCTTTTAACTGTGCCGAGAGTCCTCTTCGGTGGTCGGATCTCTGAGTGAAGAAATTCACCATAAACATTAAGTTTGTCCCGCAAAGGTAGTCTTTAAATTGATATATTAATGTTTTGTCACTTTGTAACTTCGCCATCGCCTAGTTAAATTTGCACAATTACACTCCATACATAGTTGTTTTATTCAAACGCCCCACTGTTGGTTCTTAGTTTTGTTCAGTCGCGTTTGTATTCTCAATGAATATTGGAGATAAAAAAGACTCGAATGACTCAAAAACCCGATTCTCTTTGGTGAGTGACTCATAAAATCTCATATTTGGCTCCATATTGGTCCTCAGCAGGGGGGTTTTGAAGTCAGAGATCAGACTGAGAATAAAGAGGTGTTGCTGGTGCCATTGCTTTGCTGGAGCATATTGATGTAGCTACTGATGGATGGAAGGGAATATAGTATGGGAAAGTCACAGGAGAGCCCAGCCAGAGTAGATGGCTCGTGGAAGAACCTTAGCAGCAGCCAGGGCGAGGCCTCCGTCACAGTGGTAGCTGTCCTCGTCCAACCTCAAGAGCTTCCGACGTAGACTTCACAGACAGTTACCTCCACAGTTCAGTCAATATCCTCGCTATCAGGCGAACATTGGCCTCGTTTCACACATCTTCAGGGTAAACCTCGGCTGCAGGGCCTGAGATACTGTGCCGGACGGGTATTAGTGTTGCGGTACACGGTTCGCTGTATCCGAGAGCCATTACTTGATGAGGTTCTGAAGCCGCAGCAGAGCAGGATATGCGTAGATGAATGCCAATGAAAAGGGAAATGATGAAGATGGAGTTAAATCAAGCTTTGACAGCAGCTGGCAGAGAGCCTAGATGTTCTCCTCCATTACTGTAATTCAGCTACATCTCTGCAGGCGGTGGACTTCAGTCTGTAGGTGGCTCTGCTGGAAACAATTCTGAGTGCCATGTCCTTCAGCCGGACCTCTGAGGAGATGCCCATCTCTGCAACCCCTCCGTCTGACCCGACCTAACCCGTTGTCCTTCTGTCCCCTGAAGCGAATGGAGTTCACCGTGAAGAACACCCAGGTTCGAGGAGGTTACATTCTGCATGTGGGCACCGTCTACGGCTCGCTGAAGGTCGGGGACCGTGTCACCCTCCACGTAGACGAGGTGAGATCACGTAGGACAAGATGGACAGAAGAAAGGACGTGCGTGGAGCGGAGGCGTTCAGGGAATGTTCCTCTCGTTCCTCGTCTTCTGTTCTAAATGGACAAATTCTTGCAGGCCCGCCGTCGGCCCATCATGAGCAACCACACGGCCACTCATATCCTCAACTTTGCCCTGCGCGGCGTTCTGGGAGAGGCAGACCAGAGGGGCTCGCTGGTGGCCTCCGACCGCCTGCGCTTCGACTTCACCGCCAAGGGCGCCCTCAGCACGGGAGAGGTCCGCCGGACAGAGGAGATTGCCTGCGCCATGATACGAGACGCTAAGGTCGGCTGATCACACAGTGTCAGATGAATGTCTTCATAGAAACCGCTAACGAATTTGCTGGAGTTGCAGCTCCGCGGGCACACACACACACACACACACACGAGCACAGCGCTATTTCTCACTCACTGGCAGGGGGGCAGATCTTCTGTATTGAGAGTCCTTAAGCTCTGAAACACACAGCGCCAGCAGAAACTGCTGGATGGTGGTTTACTTTGGATAGAGGCTCATCGCTGTGACCTCCTCTATTGCATCTCCTCTCCTACGCCTTAAAAATCCCAGTTTTTAAGTAGTTGAATTTCGTACATTGTTCTTTTAGGTTTTTTCTTAATTTAGTTTTCTTTCTATTGGTAGAATCAGTAAAGTTATAATTTTCCATCAAATATGGAGCAGTGGTTATACAGCCAGAGGCACCCCGGTCGGATTCCTATTAGGGAGCCTTTCTGTTTTGCGTCCCCGTGTTCTCCCCATGGGGTTCCTCTGCTTCCTCCCACAATCCAAATTCATGCAGGAGGTTCATTGGAGACCCCAAATCGTGCAAGCGTGTGGATGAGTGGGTGAATGGTTGTACGTCTCTATATGTGGCCTGAGTATTTTCATTTCCCTCCCGCTGGGAGTTAAAGCGTCTCCCTGTGCTTCGCCTCAGCCGGTCTACGCCATGGAAGCCCCCCTGGCAGCAGCCAAGGCCATCCAGGGTCTGCGCGCCGTGTTTGACGAGACCTACCCCGACCCTGTCCGAGTCGTCTCCGTCGGCATCCCCGTTCAGGACCTGCTCGACGACCCCAGCAGCGCCGCGGGGTCCCTCACCTCCATCGAATTCTGCGGAGGAACGTAAGTGCGGCGTCACCTCAGGAGACCCTGCTCTTCAGCTTCTGAAATTTGATCGCTTCCAGCTGGACTCCTTCAGTGTAATTCTGGTGGCGCAGAACAAAACTGCATGAATCCTAAATGAAGATGTCGCTCCGGCTCTCCTCTGCTTTGGTATTCTGATACTTTCCTTCCCGCTGTTTCATCTGATTCTAAGAACCCCTCATTTCCACTGCTGCCCTTTTCCTTTTTTTTTCCCCCATCCTCCTAAGCTGTTGTCTCCCGCCCTGACGCCTCTCAACATTGTCTGTAAATTGCTGTTTTTGCTCTCCGCAGCCATCTGCAAAACTCGGGTCACGCCGCGCCATTTGTCATTGTCTCGGAGGAGGCCATCGCTAAGGGCATCCGCCGCATTGTCGCTGTGACTGGAGCCGAGGCCCAGAAGGTTAACACACACACACACACACACACACGCACACTTGCAGCTTCATCTCCCATCTTAACTCTCATCTCCTTGTGAAATCACACAATTCCTGTTTGCGTTTTGCATTCAAATGGCCACGACGGTTTTCTCGCCATTCGTGACGGACGGGATTTATCGAATGCAAACCGTCTAAGACTGCGTGCGCAGCTGCACGTGAGATGAAACTTCCAACATGTAGCCTTTTTCATTCCAGCAGATGAAACCGAGCTTTGTCATTTCCCCTCCCACTGCTTACGAATGTTGCTATCCCGCTCATACCCGTCTGTGTGATGCCCCTCAGGCCCAGAGGAAGGCGGACTCCCTGCTCCAGGCTCTGTCCGCCCTGGGAGACAAGGTGAAGCTGCAGACAGCCCCAAACAAAGACATTCAGAAGGAGATCGCTGACATGACGGAGGTACATAGGGGTGTGTGTGTGTGTGTGTGTGTGTGTGTGTGTGTGTGTGTGTGTGTGGATAAATCAGAACGCGTGTGAGGTCACATTTTTTTGTGGAGAGGG
>CAAKHD010013263.1:145217-165554 GCA_901007705.1 Fistularia tabacaria | reverse complement strand
GACGGGGGTACATAGGGGTGTGTGTGTGTGTGTGTGTGTGTGTGTGTGTGTGTGTGTGTGTGCGGCCAAATCACATCACGTGTGTGATGACACTTTTCAATGTAGAGCAGGTCTGGACCACACTCTTTAAGAGGACCCACAGATGCCCAGCAGGCACCCATGTGGGTGAAATAGAGATAGAAAGCAAGAGCATGATAGGGGCGGAGGGGGTACGAGGTCTTGAAGGAACAGGAACAAATGATCTATTACTACCAATACCATTAGTGCTAGCAGGTACATGCTAATAGCTGATATGGTACTATAACAGCTTTAATATTCATAAAAGAAATGAAGATGGTGGAGGAGACGGAGCCCAGGAACTCGGGAGAAGATATGAGGTTACTGTTGCGCGTGGATGAAGGGATGTCCATGCAGTCAGGAGAGGAATGGGAGGAATAATAGAAGTCATAGTACTTGAATGGACCTTCGCCGTTGCAACCCAGAATGGTTTGCAAATGTCGTCACATCAAACAAGTTCCTGCTCAGCTAGACCTGCTCCGACTCCACATCAGTGCTGTTTGCAACGGATACTCATCTGATATTTCCTAGAGCATTGGTGACCCGGCATTCGACTGTCATCTCCTCTTTACGTTAACCCTCTTCTGTGTCCTTAGCTTTTTTAGCCTCATCATCATCTGTCCCTGTTTCTATTGTGTTTTCCTGCTGCTCCGATGTCTCCGGAACCACCACAAATCCAACATTTTTAAATAAATATGAGATCAGTGACCTTTCGGCGACATTGCAAAGTTGCACCGCGGCATATTCCTGTCCATAATGAAATAATGTGACTCGGGAACAGAAGGGTTCTGATAAATGTCCCAGGAGTAATTTATTCAAAGTCAGCGCTGCATTCATTACGAAAGAGATGAAGAGTCTGCTCTGTCTCCTGTCCAGTCCATCGGCACTGCAGTCATCTCCCAGTGGCAGAAGGACGAAATGAGGGAAACTCTGAAGGGCCTGAAGAAGACCATGGACGACTTGGACCGCAGCTACAAGGCCGACATCCAGAAGAGGGTCCTGGAGAAGACCAAGGAGGTGATCGCAAGCAGCCCCAACCAGCCTCTGCTGGTGATGGAGATGGAGACCGGAGCTTCAGCAAAGGTGAGTAAAAATCAGTGAAGTTTGAAGAAGAGCAACCTAATTTTTTAATCTCCAGCGAATGCAGGGAGACTCAGAAGCTGATGAGTTCTGATCTTTCGGATATAGAGACATTTAAAGATCTATCTCTTCTTCCCCTCCCTTTCTTTTTGCTTCCTTCCTGGTCTCCTGCAGGCTCTGAATGATTCCCTGAAGCTGCTGAAGTCCAGCTCTCCCCAGACCGCCACCATGCTCTTTACGGTGGACCCAGACGCCGGCAAGATCACCTGCCTATGTCAAGTACCTCAGGTAAAGACCACCTTCATTCACATGTATGAAGTTGGTGTTGATCTGCTGGAATACAACAACAAAATCCAAATGGAGGGTGCAGATGTTTGTGCTTCTTCATGCTCATGTTTGTTGCTAGGCATGAAAACACCTTCTGGTCAGGGTGAAGTAGATAGCCGTCTCTAATGAGAACCTTTGTCTCCTTCCACAGGATGTGGCCAACCGTGGGTTGAAGGCCAGCGAGTGGGTGCAGGAATTGTGCCCTTTGCTGGACGGCAAAGGAGGCGGCAAGGACCTGTCGGCCCAGGCTACAGGCAGGAACACGCAGGCCCTGCAGGAGGCTCTGCAGATGGCCAACAAGTTTGCACAGCTCAAACTGGGAGAAAACTGAGAGCGACGCGGTGGAGGAACGAGGAAGCAGTGAAGTGTACGGGGGGTTCCTCAAGCCTCTCCTGCCGCCCGAGTTCGAGCTCACTACATATCTTCATTTTATGTTTCATCCTCGCTCCCACCATGTGACCACTAGTAGAAGCTGGGTGGCTGATTTTAAGCCAGGGAAATGAATCTCCATGGAAAACAAAATTACTTGAACGCATCATGTCGTCATCCAACACAGCGAGGTGACCACGGACATCGTCAGATGATCTGAGGAAAAAAAAAAAGATGTATCTCGGTCCTGGTTGTTGTCTCTTTGTACGGAGAAATGAAAAGGGATGTACGGAAAACTGGCGAGATTCATTTTTGCACTCGAGACTTTTGACCTGAGAACATCTGTGGATCATCTCACGTCTCCTCTCTCCTGCTTAGTCCAACTGAACCCTATAAGCTGTAGCTGCGTCGTAGCCTTCCTCAAGCCACCATGACATGCTAAACAAGTGAACTGGACAAGGTTAATTTGTACAACAGATGAGATTGCAGCCTCATTTCTCAAGATTTCTTTGTAATGAATAATGTCGGGTTTGTCTTTTCTCATCCAAGATGTCCCACCTGAGATAATACATCATCACGGTCTGCAAAATAAATGGTTCCTTTAAACGCTGTGCGTCTGCCTTGTTTGTTGTCATACTTTCCAAGGGTTTGTCAGCAGCTCACTGAACTCCAGACAATATATCCTCAGCTCCCAAGTATCTATTTATTCCAGATCTGACTGATTACCTCCATAGGTTAGACAGCCATCTGGAGATATGGAACCCTGAGCAAAAGGGAATTTAAGGTAAAAAGCGGAGATTTTAGATAATTATCATGCAGGCAAATATTTTTATATTTTAACCCCAAAAAAATCACTTCTGGCTTTTTAATTACCTCATACATGCTGTTCATTTTGAAAATCTCTAACCGGAAGTAGTAGATTGACGCTAGCTTGCATGACAGCCGCAGCCGAGTGGTTTCGGAGGACCGTCCCTCCCAGGAGGAGAGCGCCGTGCCCCGTCGGTGAGTGCCATCTCCTCCCCGGTCACCTGGTTCTACATCAACACTTATTTATTTTGCAAAGGGGGGGTTCCAGAGAGCGATTCCGGCTCCATCATCCTTACCGCCTGCTAGCATTAGCCGTTAACTAGCTAACGTCCCGTCTCGGGTTTACATTCCCGGTCTCGTGAGTCTCTGCGCCCGGAAGGAGCCACCGGGTGAGAGGGGGGGGGGGGGGCGAAGCGACTCGCTTGACATTCAGCTAACGTGACGACCGGCAGCCAGTACGGCTCGACCCCCCTCCCAAACCCGGAAAACCGACACCTCTTCGGGGTTTTCACCCTGAGGCTCTTACAGCGACTTACAGCCGCCACGTTAAGGTAGGGCGACCCCCCCCCCCCTCTCGCCTCCCTTTTTTTGATAACCAAAAGCATCTCGCCTGTGGCTTATCAGGGACGGGATGCTAGCAGCTGGTTTGGCGATGATTAGCATTGATGGTAAAGGACCACCGGTGAGAATGACGAGGGTAGGAGTCTTGATCACCGCCGGGGCCATCGGCTCCTCCCGGGTCTCTCCACCCGGCCCGGGGTGCATTGTAGTGGCTGACAATGTCAGCCTCTGTATCGTCTTTCTCATGGCCGTCAGCTGTGTGACACAAAGTGGGCGGCGGTGGGGTGGAGGAGGAAGAGGACGGTGGGGGGACAGTGCTTATTTGTTTAATCCCCCTCATCCAACGGTCATCTAGAAAGTCATGAAGAAGGGGTGAACAAGTCTGGCACGTTTCCCGGAAAGCTTGTTGTGTGTGTGACCTTGTAAAAAAACAACAATACTATCCTTCAGAAAAGGATCAACAAAAACAAAAACAGCTGAAGTGCAGCCAGCGACTGTAACACACTCCTGTAACAGATTATGCTGAGTGAAGGTGAACATCTTCAGTGGTGAGAGCAGGGAGCAGGTGGAGGAACATCTGGAGAGCTGAAGGTATGCTCCAGGAGAGGAGAGGAGAGGAGAGAAGAGGAGAGGGATGAAGGTGAGCTGCAGTAAGACAGGATGCATGTGTTTGGATGAGTGGAACTGTGAGGCTCCAGGGTGTGGAGTTGAAGAAGGTGAAGGGTTTTAAGTACTGAGGGCCAACAGACCAGAGAGTGTGGAGAAGAGGTGGAGGAACGTGTGCGGACAGGTTTGGAACGGGTGTAGAAAAGTGTCAGATGTGATAAAAGATGTTTCCGCAAAGAAAAAATTGAATGAATTACAAGGATGGTAATAAAAGTAACACAGTGGTGTAGTGGTTAATGCCTCTGCTTCACAGCTAGAAGGTCCCTGGTTGGATTCCCACAAGGGGCCTTTCTGTGTGAGGTCTTCTTGTTCTTCCCTGCGTATACGTGGAGGTCCTCAGGTTTGAAAATGTCTCTGTATGAGGTGTGAATGAGAAAGTGAATGCCTCTCTATGTGGTTGGACTAGCAACCGGTCCGAGGGATGAACCTCCTCTCTTGCCTAATGACAGCGAGGAGAGGCTCCAGTGACCCCGAATGACCCCAAATGCAGGATAAGCCATAGGTAATGAATGAATCAATAATAATCATAGTAATAATAGGAAAAAAAACAGAATTTAAGCTTTGGAAGCTATAGAGAGGTTCAGAGCTGCAATATGGCTGAGAGAAACCTAAAGTTCTTGTAACCTTTTTGCTTCAAACTATTACTATGAAAACTATCCTATCATTGGAACCCACGTGGACATGTGTAAAAGACAACCAACAAAATCCAAGGGCTTAAATGTAAGTAGGGAGAGACAGCCGACGTCTTAGCGGTCCTCGTGGTCAAAGTGTCATAACCTTCAGCCCGGCCTTATGGTTTTACACGTCCGACTGTTAAAAATAAACTGAAACGTCAGCAGACTGTCACATAATGTAAAATTACCACCAACAACATCCCCCTACCAAACCACATTATGTCACGGTGGTGCTGTGCAACAACGCAGAGCAAGAAGTTCAACTTTCCCCCACAGCTTTATGTTTTACTTAGGAAGCAAGTTTTGAATGCCAGAATCTAAAAGACCATGATTTCATACTGCAGTCGATCATTTAACACATTTTAGGTATCAGCATTTTAATGTGATGGTGATTCTCAGAGCGGTTCTTGAAGCCAGGTATGGAAATGGAAAAGATGTGCCTGTCCACGTTTGCCAGTTAAATGGCATTATCATTAGCACCATCTGTGCAGCTTCAAGACACCAAAAACTGGCTTTAAATGAAGTTACTCCTCAGTGATTACAGATTAGTATCATTATTAGTCTATTTATGTTCCCTGGCATCCTGTTTTGCATTGAGTCATTTGCCTAGTTGCACACAAACACATGCATAGCTTTATGGACATTCAGTTTTCCTATAGCCCCTCTGATCGTGAAAAGCAAGCAGGTGGGTCTGACGGCCGTGAGACGTTAGTCACTTCTTCTACATTGTCGGTTGTGCAATAAGATAAGATAACATAATACTTTATTGATCCCCATAGGGGAAATTCATTTGTCGCAGCAGCGCAACAATAACAGTATCAATACATTTTTTTTAAAAAGAAAACATATTAGTAAGCACTACACAATTAAAAGCAATATAAACAATAAAAAAAACATAAATAAATTCATACATATATATATATACACACATGTACACATACACATACACATGCATAAGATAAATAATACACAGTAAGGGCGAGAATAAGGGTAGAATAAATAAATAAAGTAAGTAAACAGTAAAGGTTAGAGTAGAAACAAAATTGACAAGGATAAGGACAGGTAGGCGACGACAATGGAGCACTGGCACCGTGGCATGCGATGGAGTGATATCAATCTGGGTAAAGTGGACTACAGAGTTAAGGGCACGACACGTGTGAGCGAGTAGTGAGGTGGTGGTCGCACAGGTGCCCTCCAGGCAGTCAGAGATGTCTTCAGAATTAACATGCATGGAGCAAGACAAAATAATTAATGTTAGACATTGACTCAGAGGAAAATACAAACTCCTACCGGGAACCTAAATCCAATTAATCATACAAAGGACAATACCGGTGAACATTTTTCAGTTAATTTGTCTCTTTCAGCTCTATTTATTATTTCTTTAGAAGTTATGAAATGAATGAGTGCTCCGCCTCATTTTTTTTTTTTTTTTTGAGCTTGTCATATGACCTTAACTGGACTGCACGCACCTTTGTCAGGTAGCTTCAGATCTGAGATCATTTGAATGTATGACATTTGGGGAAGGATCCCCCAGATTATGATATCTTAATTATTCATCCCATATCAGAAAAGATTTGGTCGATTAGTTTGTTTGGTGCCAGTTCCTCCTTAAACAAGCCCTTCCTTCAAGAATTGGTCCTGAGACTCACGCCACAATAAGCTGAATGTCTCTAAGCTTATTACCATCATGAGATCCAGTGACGGATTAAACTTCTCACCCATTAAAGTTTAACCACATCAAACAACAAGCAATTCAGCCTGTTACTCTCGTCGATCTGCTCACGAAACCCGATCCAGCTGTCTTCTGAATTGCATAGTCACGCTTTCAATGAAAGAAGGCACTAACACGGTTGAGCCTAAAGCAGTTTTAATGAAGGGTTAGCTTGTTTTATTACGATCATTTTGATATGAAACAGAATTACTAAAATGAAATTTGCGTCACTAGATCTGGAGGAAAAAATAATGCATCGCTGATCTACAGTTAAGACATCGGGGCTGTTGGGTTTCATTAAGCCTAGGTGTGGTTCGACACTTTTGTTCATTTCACTGACCTATGATCAGCCTTTGGCTCATAATTTGTAGGTTGGGCTTTTGCTATGTTTTGGACAAAGCACCAACTAAACCAAAGAGGCGACACTGTGTTGCTCTTTGAGAGGCAGAAGCTCCAGTGACAAAGCTGTATTATTCTGCATCAAACCAACCAGTACAATGACACGAGTGATTTTTGCCTGCCGACGTAAAGGAGGCCACTTCAAATGCCTCCTGTTGTGAAGAAACCCTTTGAGAATTCTTCATCCTCATCATAGAGACTTACTCCTAATGCCAAAAGCTGTACTGAGGTGTCAGGAGTTGTGCAACAGAAGCTCAAGGCTAAGCATAAGAAGATGCTCGAGTCCAGGTATTTCTCAAGTCTGAGAGAAATGGCATTGCGTTTAAACCTTGGTGATCCTTCACGGATAAATCAGATGCATACATCGGTCCGCTTCAAAAGGATGCCAAATATACCTTCACTGTACGTCTCCAAGTTTAGTCAGGATTTCCTTAATCTGCCTGACGAGCTACATTCCTATTCTTTGTGTGGTATTAGTTGTTTTGTTTTGTTTTGGATAATAACTTCCAGCATGTTTTTATGTGGCCAAACTTTCAGTGTGTTAATTTTATTGGCAGCTTTAGACAAGTGACATTGTCCAGGTTTAAGCATAGCTTATAAATGCAGTAAAGTGGACTTTGAGGCTGATGCTTGGTTTTGAAATGTTAGTTCTTGCTTCTCGGGGGTCTTTTTATTCATCAAGTCAGTTTAACTCACTTGCTCAATCCAAAAAAATATTGTGAAACGTGAAGTTGAAATGTAACTGGCAAAGTTTATCTGTGTTTTTGAAGGACAGTCGGACTTAAAGGACCAGTTTGAAACTGGGGGATGTTGATATGTTAAACTGCATTACCGCCGTGTTGAACTTCGCTGTCCCTCACTGCTTAGTATGAACCAAAGTTAAATGCTTTCTTCAGTCCATTCTTCTTCTTCCTCTTCTATGACTAGCCTTGAAAAGACCTCTGTGTTACTCCCGCCTTATTAAATGACTTGTGTGTTTTGTAAATAATGCTGAATGAAATCGAGAAAGACCGGGATAATAGGGTAGAACTCGTTTCGCTAATATTGCCATTGACTGTCTTGATGAAGCTGTTCCCATTTGCACAATAAAATTTCAAAGACAGATCATCAATTCATAATAAATTGTTCCCTACTTGTCAACTACAAAAGGAAAACAATTCTCTTCAAATTTCATGGTAATGAATCATTTTCAGGGGAAACCCGCAATGATGTAAGGACCGTGAGACATTACCTCACACACCATGCAACGAGCAAAGAGGTCACTAATAGGATTTGGACCTTTAAACCTCACACACACACACACACAAACACACACCCTCGGTCCTGCTCTGTTCTAAGAATGCCGGACAATACGGGGAACGGGCCCACGATGTAAATCCTTTTCATTGGAGAGCCGTGTGTTTTCTCTCCGACCAACCCTTAAATAACGGCGAGCCAGGATGCGGCGCGTTGCATAGGCAGTGTAGAGTGGGCTTCAGAGGGCTGCGTAGGTGCACATAGATAAAGGACTACAAAGGGGATCTGCAGCCGTGACGCCTGGGTGCACATCGCTTCCATGGTCAGTGCGGCAGCTTTTGTTGATTATGATGGATTTGTTATGCTGAAACAGCAGTACTGTGGCACATCCCACCCTGGTACATGTTAACCGCGGCACAAACAGGAGGCATAGCACTGGATTCCGACATTCTCTGTTTTCGTGTCAAATCTAAATAGAGACCACTTGTCTATGAAAGCTTGTTTACCTTCATCAGTTGACATCAGGAGCCTTAAAAATGCAGAATTCCAAATTTTTTCTCAAAGATCTATTTATTGCAACGTGGAAGATCTGCAGTCACGGTTTCGTCTTAGATCCAACTCCTTTGCTTGTGGCACCAAAAATATGATTTACTGTCGTGTGAAAGCACGGCAAGGCGAGGTGTTAGAGAACAGGGGTAGATGTATTCTAACTCTAATTAAGAATGATTTTTACCTTTGGGAAGTTTCACTTTGGATTTGATTGATAGAACATCACATTGCTAATGTTTTCAAGGACGCTTAAAGATGAACTGGCCTGATGATAGCATAACTTAGCAGGAGCTGCTGTTGATACCCTGCTCGGCCTGGATTGTCTTTCTCAACTGTCATCTAAAAAAGGAAAAAGTGCTGGGGATTATCATTCAAGAAAGAGTCTTTTTTCTGCATATGCTTGGCAGTGTGCAATCTGAGCCCGGGGTTTAAAATTTAACATTTAAACTTGCAGGAGTTTTTATGTATGTTTTTCCAGACACTCTGCACCCCTCCACTGTGTACATTTCGCTGGGACAGCAAATTTAGTGCTTAACGAGCAGAACAAAATGCATGATGTGAATACAATTTAAGAACAGCCTCAAGGTAAAGGGGCTCCAGTCAAGTGGAGTTTAATGACCTTGTTTTGGATCTAATGAAAGCCCTGCAGCCTGAAACCTCAGTCAGTAGCAGTGAAAAGCTGTACAAGACACGACTGTGCAGGATGTATTGTGGAAGACAATACATGCCCTGTTTCTTCTTCACACACATACACAAGGCCAGACACGCATAATCCCATCATTTTAAACTACTTACTGTAATTGTTGTATTCCCTCTCCGGCCAAACAGTGATATACTGTCCTGTGATTGTAATTCACACTTACTTAAACACTGAAGCTAAACGGCTAAATTGAGCCTTCTTGTCTGCAGTCTATACAGAATGGGCAATAGGCTTCCTTCAACAGAAGAGTAATTAATCACACCCTTAAAAATAAAACGAAAGCGAGAGTCCATACAGGAAAATTGTGAATTGCATCTGTTTTGTTTCTTTTTTAAATTCAGTATTTCTTGATCGGCAGAAATGCCATTTTTTGGGGTTCTTCAGGAGCCTTTCCTCTCAGCCTTGCATCACAATCAGCAATCCCCCATTTTATGATGCATTTCAGAAATGAATGCTGTTGTCGATGTATGACTCTCTCTCTCTCTCTCTCTCTCGCTCTCTCTCTCTCTCTCTCTCTCTCTCTCTGCACGCTCCCGTCAAGTCCACGTATGTGCCTCAGTTAAGCCTGAAGCTATAGTTATAGCAGATTTAGGGCTTTAAAATGACCTGCCGCGCAACTCCAGCAAGAAAGCTGTCGCCGTGATTCTCACCACTTGCCTCTGGGCATGTTGTCACCACAAAACTCACGTCATCATGTTTAACGCTTTTTGAGGTCCCCCCTCCGAACCTGGTATATGGAGAATAAGCTTCTGCCTCTGTTCCCCAAGTTTAGAAAAAGAGGTTATTTTTGTTCTGTGTGTCTCTCCGTTACGTGGAAGCGCAGACAGTTTGAAGTTCACCGGGCTGCTGTCTATCAAGTGCCACTTCATCTCTTCTATCTCAGTGGAACCTTCTTATCTCAGCCTTGCCTCTCTCGTTTGGAGTAAGGAGGAACACCTCGGGGAGAATGAGGAGGAGCAGAAAAGATCCCTCCTGTTCGCTTTTCAAGAAACGTGTAAAGTTGAGGCCTAGTTAGTTAGCTCCCTGTTAACACTGGAAAGCGCCATAAACTAAACTGCAATCTGACTTAAATGGAGGAATTGTGTATCAAAATTGTTTCCCCCCCAACACATGCATAGATCAGTGGCAGGTATTTTGATGTCTACCATTTTAAATGCCATGAAAAGGGTTATAATCTGTAGATATATGTTTTTATTTTTACTCTTTTTGCTTTGCTTGCTGCCGGCTGCACTTACTAATACATTTGTCACTATTCATTGTGCGATGTAGAACCGTGAGAGAGACACGTAAACCTCATCTTTTCTCATTCGTACTTTCCGAAAACAGGACCGTGTAATCGTGCATTTGAAATTAGGTACTAATCCGACCCGTTTATAAAAAATCAAAAACTATAGCAGAGTCGTGAAGTAAAATGATCTCGACTTTCGATGCAGCTTTAATCAACACCAGTTACAGCCAATATGTTTTGTTGGCACTATATCCTTCACAGATTGTCGAATTCTGCCGATTATCAGCCTCATTGCCTGTTTGTTTCCCGCTTTAACATTCCACAGATCCACCTTCATTTCATTTATTTTTACTTCCTAAAATGTTTCTGAGGAGCAAACAGCCTCGTGCTGCTTCCAGGCGAGCCTTCTGGCCGAACAGAACTTTTATTTTAAAATATTTTAAAATACATTCTGCCGAGTTTCATGAAGTTCTGTGTCCTTTCTGATTCTTTCTATGCCCACAGGGCTATGATGTTGCAGACAGAAGGAATAAATAGACAAGCTTGGCAAAAAATAGCTTTCACACACTGTGCAGTTTGGATCTCTTGTATTTGTTCTCACAGCGTCTGTTGATCACGATGGAAGCTCCCCCCCCCCAAACACAGCCGTGGCGTGCTCGCTCCAGTGTATTTGAGCCACGTCTTGAGAAGTTTGCATCCACGGCGAACTTCCAAAGCTGTGTCATCCCTGCTCGCCCGGCCTTGAATGGATAGCATCTGCGGCAGTAGCAGCTGGCACCGGGCCCCGGGATGAAGGACTCCCCACCTCCCCAACCCCCCTCTTTTCACCTCAGGCCATCGGACTGCGGACCGACAAAGAGAAAATAAGGGAAGATGAAAGTGAAGGAAAAGGTTAGCCGCACGCAGAGCAAGCAGGGACACAACAGGGAGGAGACGCCAGCAGTTGTTTTGTTCTTTTTGTATGGCTGAAAGTGCAAAAGCTGCAAACGCACTCTTTGTGTGGTCTGTACATCTCAGCAGTCCTGCGTCACGCTCTGTCGTAGAAAGCCCCAAAAACCCGATGCAAGCTTTCAAAAGAAACAGGCAAGTCGAAGAACACTGGCCTTTAAATACCATTGCTCCGTGTGTCAAGTTAAAACTTGAGACAGTTGCACCACGGTCTCACCAGCCCCCTCCTTTGCCACTTTGACTACGGGCGAAAAACATGTTACAAGTGGAGGCCGACCTCCTCCGTCCAGCACCATCAGTTGGACCGCAGACGATTTTCAACTTTCCAAGTTATCACCTGTGGAGATTTGTGACGTTGAACGTTTTCCACCGGCAAGCAACACTCTCATAGGCATCAAATGTCCCATTTGCTCAACAATCATGTAATGTCACCAAATGGGATTTCAGCTTGTTCTTTTCTGAAATACATCTTCTCGAAAATGTACCACAGCAGGTCAGTGATAATGTCACAAATTTAAATTGGTGAAGAAAAAGCATTGGTCGCTTTTGTAAATGTATCCTGTGGCACAAACCCCCGGATGCAGGTTTAAGAGAGCGGATCAGGAAATGAGCACCGGGTGCAAAAGAAGAATTCATGTGCAAGAGATGGAATTTGCAATGAGAGGAGCTTTGGAGACGGGATGAGGCGTGAGAGCCGAGATGTGAGTTTTGAAACGCAGCGCGAATCCCGAGCTAAATGTAAAGTAGCATGACAGATAGCGCAGCGTTACCTTACTCTGAACCCGCACCTCATTCTCTGCCTGAAACGAGACATTATACTTGCTCCGTATTAAAGGCCCTCCTCTCTGAAAGCCAATATTCTTCAAATTGGCCAATTTCTTGAAACCTGACAAGGGGCTTCACCTCCTTTCTTCTGAAAGTGAACGGTGAACCCGTAAAGTCAAAGAAAACTTGATAACTTCGAAGGAGCCGCGGGAAGAGCAGCTGCGCCGCCAAGAGAGGGACCGATAATCATATTTATTACCAGCCGGTGGAAGTTTTGCGCAGAAAAAGGCTGAAAGCAGAAATCTAGGATTGGTGTCAGCTTTGATTTGAGGCATTAGCTGCAACTACCATGTCAGGCTGGTAAACGTAAACATAAACACTTCAAACTCATGATGTATTGCCTTTCATCAAGGAATTAAGGTAAATATTTGCTTGTCATAGTGCTTGTGTAGCATGTAGGAATATGCTACAACAATGCTGAGTGGTTTCATTCATGACGGGCCGCCTTGTTGCTTTCTTTCTTCAAGCTGTTAGAAAAAAATACTGCAAGTGCTCTTTTGAGTGCACCCATTTATTCCCGTTAATTGGATAAACGCAGCACAATTCAATTCAGATGCAGCTCGTGAATCTGGACCGCACGAGTAGGGAAGGCCGTGTCAATTTTACCGCAAGTAGAGCCCCCAGAGGACAGGACGAAAGCGTAACATGGACGACGGGGCACAGTCATGGAGCCCGGTGTCAGCAAGAAAATGAACGGGAGATGTGTAGATTTGAGGTGCCTCAAATGATTCTGTTTTATCATTTATCGGCAAGCCCGATGTTTGTGTCATTTCCCAGTCACTTGACCAAACACCTTGCAATTACTTTTGGCCTTCAACACGTGCTCCTCTCGTGAGGCTGGCTTTGGACAGAATTTCAACAAGGGGAGGTTTGGGGTGACATTGTTTCAGCAATTCCAAGATTTATTTTGGTTTCGGCGTTCTTATTTGTTCTCACCCACTTGACTAACAACAAAAAATCTGTTGTCGTCGTCGAAGGGAAGTGACCGACGCATGCTGTGCACGTGAAGGCCAATGCTACTTGGCCACCAAAATAATTCTCTTGAGTTTGAGATGAACATATGCGTAATTGTAAAGCGCTTTCCATCAAAAGTGCAGTGCAAAGAAGGAGAAATGAGAGTAGGATACAATGGAATGAAGAACCATTCTTTCATTCAGTTATTGTCTATTCTGCCTATGCCGTAGTTTGGGGACGCGCTCCATGTGTATTATGAATTCTTTTGTGTTCACGACGGTTTGTTACATGCACCATAAAACAATGGAAAATGTGCTGAAGTTTCCACATTTGAAGCCAGAAAGAACGCCTGCTTATATTTAAAGATGTTGATGCAGAGATAATAACATTTTCATTTCCATTGTTCGGCAATATGTTCTTGTAAAAATGGATTCCTTCACAGGCACACGGCCCTAATGGCTTGTTACCCAGTCTTAGATTAAAAATGCATCCTTGGCAAAAGCATTTTAATTTTTTTGCAGTACCGGGTGATGTATTGCACGAGTCAGATGGTTATTTTGCAGACATGGTTTTGCGTGTGATGGAGCTGAGCACTTGTTCTTCATAGCAGCGGCTCTGGTAAGGGCGCTGGAGCAGCGCTCGCCAGCTGGAAGCCATTTTCATAGCGGTGATGCTCAGACTGTTTAGTTTCATAGTCTGGTTGCTTGTCAGAAGAAACAGAAAAATCTCATCCATGACCTCTAAGCTGCACAGCAGGGGAGTGAGTCTCCATCGCTACAATCTGTCTCAGCCGCAGCGAGATCGCACGTTCACTTTGACCCTGTCTGATTTTTCTGGCCAAATGACTGGAGCCACGAACCGCAAACTCGTACGCGCAATATTGGACACACAAACAGTTGTATGTCAGTCATTGGAATTCCACCAGCAGGAAGACTTCTGTTGTGTTTAATGAGTCACTGGGGAGTGATGGGATGTGATGGATGTAACCTCTCCCCTCTCTCAACATCTCTCTGTCTGTTGTCTGTTTCTTTCCCTCTCTCTCCCTCTCCGACGGCGCTTAGCTTAGCTTCAGTGTGCTGCAGCATGCTGTACATTTAGGTGGTGTTGTAAACTTTTGGGGGGGGGACAACTCTTGTTGAAATGTACTTGTTGTGGCAACTGGACTAGAATTTCTTAACTTACAGATGTTTCAGCCCTCATCCCATAGGCTTCTTCAGTTCTACTGACCTATGGGGATGATTTGAATGTTCACTCAAAATCAGACATGACAAAAGGAGGATGTCAAACATGGCCCTTTTTTGGGTGAGATTGTATATTTCAACTGGCAGAGGGATTTGTTTTTCCAACGTTTATTACCAGCAAATAACAACTCATGAGCTCCTGAAGCCCTGAATACAATGCAGGAAGGAAAATGGCAACCAAAATTCAGCAGAGATGTGCACAGAGTTTCCTGCACATTAGGATGGGAACTGTGACTACCTGGTGCGCAGCAAAGGAAATGCCAAGAAGGGCTGTCAGACTGTACAGTTGAGCCGCAGCAGATGTAGATTGTCTCAGGAGTCTCTCTGCAGGCAAACACTAGTGACGTGAATGTGATTAGAGAGGCCTCAAGTCCTCCGAGGGTCAATAAGCAAAGGATTGACTTGTTCCTGATGAAAACCAGACACCACTGGAGTCCGATATATCAGCAAGCATTTGACTCCGCACGCGGGGACAACCTCTCGTTAAGCATTTCACTTTTTAAACTAAAAAAACAATTGCAGTATTTGTTATGTAAGGTATTTTTCTTTACTGACTTGCCAAACAATGCAATAAGGCCAGGGAAGTTGTAGGTCACCTGTGATGACACTCAAGTGTCTCTGGAGACGTCGCCTGGTGTTTGGCGTCATAATGAAAAACGTAAAAGCACGACTGAAGGTTCCGGCCAAAGGAGAAAGCAATCTGATTGATACGTATGTAAAAACAGTATGGAAACAAAATGGAACCAAATATGACACAGCGGATGATTGGCCCAATATTACGTTGTTTTTAACGGAATAGGGATCGAAAAGCAAATAGAAGGAACGTGAATAGTGAAAAAGACTCACGAGACCCATTTTGCCCGTGTAAGTGCGAAGACCAGTTACAGTCGCTTTGTTTAATCATAGTGGCTCTACAACCAAATACTGATTGCAGGAATGAAAAGACAATCTCTTTGAGTAGGTTGCAGATATTGGGTTTCCATGACGACTGGCCAGTCCGAGAGCAGAGCCTTCTGATTGCGTTTCATACAAATTGAGACACTCAAAACTGTTGACAGATAATCCCCCTTTTTCCACACCGAACTGACTACTCTAGCTATATCCGGGTAAATGTTATCATGTTACATGTCAGCGCCGGTCGGAGCAATAGAAATAGTGTTTATTTGCCGTCGCTGAGGAGGTTTCAGTGTGAGGATGAGAGAGGCCTTTGGTGTTTCCCTAACAGAATCTCCACTCCAACATGATCTTATTCACACGCTGGGTCCCAATATCCCGGGTACCAGAGGTTCTTGTCAACAATCAGACAGTGGACCCTTTGCAGAAACAGAGAGGGCTGCAAAAGCTACCCTTCCAGCTGCACGTTTTATTGAAACTGTACTTTAAAAAAAAAACAAAAACAACAATAATTAAATGGAGATTGGATTGTGTTTCGTTTCCATCCCTCCTGTAATTACTGAAATGACTGCATTTTATCGACTAGCGTGATTGTCAGTGGTGATGGGGGGATACAGAGAGGGGTCATTATGGCGAGAAAAAAATGAATTACAAAGAAGACGGCAACAGGACATTTGGAAGAGAGAGAATGGAAATAAAGGCAAAATTGTAGGCTGATTTGATTTGCTATTGCTCAAAAAAGTACCTCGTCACTCAGGTGTAAAGCCCAACATTTTCCCAAGGCACGTTATGTCGTTGTTGAGAACCAACCTGAGTGAAATGCATAATCACCCATCAACTGAAGGCCAGCCATTGTTTTAAAATCATTGAGAGGTGTAACAATGCGATTTAAGACTTCTGTTTCAAAACATGAAAGAAAGGAGTGGATCTGCCGTCCACCCACGTACAGTGGAAGCAGGTGGGCTCCGGGCCCCCTGCAGAGCTCGCTGCCGACCAGGCGGGCAGGAAGTGATCAGCCCAAGTCGAGGCATCTGTGATGTTTTCTACTCATTTTTCAACAAAGACAGCAAGTGGATGCGCATCATCCACCGCCATATGATTCTGTCCAGGTTGTATTGGTCTTTGGCTTTTCAATTATCCTGCATCCATTTTAGTGACATTCATGCATTCGCTATGTTGAGAAATCTATATCAATGGCCATGGAAGAAATGTGTCCATCCCAGAATGGAGTTCACCCCCAGGGCTAACTCACAGTTCTTGCATTGCTGGATTGATGGACTGCAGTTGGTGTAGAAGGAAAGAACTTGGGTGTCGCACATGGAGAATATGGATGCGGGTGCATTTTATAGTTAACCGTTGAATGGGTTCCAAGCTACTCAGACGGTATTTTAGTAAATGGATGAATCAAATGATGAGTTCATGAGACTCTGAAAGGACACAACAGGTCATGCTGCGTTTGTCTTTCCTTTGAAATGACCAAGACAAAAGGGTGTCTCTCACTGCTTTATGAGTTCTCGGCCCCAAATCATTCATATCGACCAGCCATTAGCTGAAGGCTTCATGCACGGGACAGAAATAGAATAGAGACATTGTCTGCAGCTGTTCTTCGGCCATTATTGCGAGAATGAGATCAGCAACCGGCGACTGAGCGATTATTTTCTGCCGTAAAAAGACGAAGGGATATTCACGAGCAGGCGAGAATTAGAAAATGGACAAACCAAAGGTAAACAATCCGACGGCATTGAGTGATAGAGATATTGAAGCAGCTGTGACTTGAATGTGAAAGAAAGTCTGCACACAATAGTGAAAGAAAGCAGAAATCACCCTTGGCTACCGAAGGGAAACTTCGAGACAATCAATGTCTCCCGGTTGATGGAAAAAGCAAGCCAGTTACCACGGTGCACCCATATTCACCAACATCAACACTTCAGCCAGAGTTGTTTAGAAATGTAGAAACCGGGGGCAGTAAATCATTCAAGACACATTTATTTACCATCATGCTGGCTCTCCGGAACAACGTACGAAAAATGGAAAGTTGGATGCAGACAACAGATGGCTGTATTCAAATTTTTTTTAGAAAGCAATACATAACGTATAACGGAAATCATGATTTCAAATGTATATGATGCTTTTTCCTTTTTTTTTAAATGTACCAGAAGTCTGGTGCCATGTTAAGACTCATTGTATCAACGCTCAATGACACACGGAGGTGATTTAACTAAGACATTACACAAAGAAAGAAAGAAATACTCGACGTTTCCCTTGAGGACCCCCACCTGTAACTTAAATCCTAGACGGATAAATTGTGAGATTAATGTCCAGATGGATAACAGACAGACAAAAGTGATCAAGGCTGGAGGCTCGCCGTGTTGCCGTAACAACACTGCTTCAGTGACCAGCTTCCATGGCAATGCGGCTTAAGTAGGAAGGGGGGGGAATGATCTAGTTTAGTTTAGTTTCGTCTTTATTTGAAGGGACAATGCACAGACACATTAAGCTCAAAGACGGAGCTGTTCTGCACCAGATTAGCTCCACAGCTAGTTTCCATCTGCAGTCCCTGGTTACATGAATAAAATATACAATAACATGCAATCCAAATACAATGTACAATATATACATACAATAGCAATTGTAATCAAATTCAGAACACTCAGAGAATGCCCTCTAAAAGACACTGATCCACAAATGCAGCATCATGCCTACATATTACAACCACACCTCTCATGTACAGCGTCACACATAAGCAATACATCCTCTCATCCACATCTGTCACTTGTTAACACTAACCTTACATCACATTATATATACTAGCACTAAATTCAATGCACGTTGATAACACTATATTGAAATCTTCCATGCGTTCCCATTTTGCCTGGACAAAAAGCCGAATCAACTGGCTCACACATAGACTGTAATCGTAACTTCTAAAACCCCAAATGATTAAATCACATGAAAAAAACATTTTCACCATGAGAAGTTTGCACAAGGGAAATATTGTTTTTTTTTTTCTCATCCTCATCGGACTTAATCCAAATGTGAGGTGGTGAGGTTTGGCAGAAAGGTGGGCATACAAAAAAAGCAAATGAACAAGTGTGGATGTGGGAAGACCGTCAAAAGCCAGACAAATAAAGGATGACAATGTGGTATTCGTGCCTAAAGACAGGAAATAATTTCTTCCTGCTCTTTGTCCGTCTCCCTCTCTTTTCAGAATTGAAGCCAACCGTCAGAAATTCCCTTAAAGCGCACATCTTTACAGACCCGCACGGAATAAGCAACTGGAAACATCGCAGGAACCAGCGATTGGTGCCTTAGAGGGGGAAGTTAAACTGAACCACACGGTCAGGCGGTGAGCTGAGGAGGGGTTTCGGAGGGCATTGGACTCACCGGCCAGAACGGACCAACTGGCAGGAAGTGGGCACTGCACAGTCCGGCCCACGGATTACACTTTATGAGATTAGAGCAAAACGGCAGCCACCCCGAGCTCACCGAGTCAGTGGAATTTCCTCAGAGGCGCTCAGATTAACACAGCTGTGGAACACAATTAAATCAATGCAACCATCAGACATTGTGCAATTCAGCCAAACACTGTAAACACATTAACAGGCGCACACACACACACACACACACACACAGAGTGACTGTGGGACAGATGCTGCCCCCACCAGCCTCCCAAAGCCAGCTGAAGAGAAGATGAGATTTGGGGTTGATTGGTTTTGTCTTTTTTTTCCCCCCACCGAGCCCTTTGCACGTCAATGCGTCTCCCTCCGCCTTGACGCAACGCCGTTCCTCGTCGAGACGCCACCGTAGAAATCCGTTACTTTTTTTTTTTTCATTTTATTTTACTGTTTTATCAGTTCTTCTACTAATCATTTTGCGGATACAGGGATAACTGCAACCCCCTCCCTCCCCCTCTTACAAGTAGATGTGGATGAAACCTTTATTTTCGGCCGAGCGCGGGGAACCCACATGGCCGAATATTCGTCGAGCACAGATGAATCCAGAGTTTCGTCCAAGCAGGCAGACTCGTTCTGAGGAGAGAGAGAGATAGAGAGAGAGAGAGAGAGAGAGAGAGAGGGAGGAGAAGGCGGAGTAGCGGACAAAGCCCCGGCTCGAAGGAGCGAACAGTTTAAAAATAGGCTCAACAGAAGGGGGGACGAGTAAAGGACAGCGGATTCAGGAAAGGGGGAATACACACTTGTATGTTGTTGTGTGTGTGTGTGTGTGTGTGTGATGTGACGTGACGGCAAATCCTCCAGGCCAGACCTTCTCCCTTTTTTTTTCTGCTCCTCCCTCCCCTTTCCTCTCCCTCCCTCCGCCGCTCTTAACGGGTCTCCACATCCCGTCGGTGCACAGAGGAGAAAGAGGAACTCTGGATGCCGCGATGGCAGAGACAACCGGGACCCGCCGCATCCTCCCACACCGCGCACTGGATCCCGCTGACGACGGACGCCGCAGTTGAGGGGAAAGAGAGAGGGAGTCAGACGAGAAGCCGGCACAAAGGGAAAAGTTGCGAAGCGGGGCGCGGGGGAATGGGCAAAAGGATACGATGGTGATGAAAACAGACGGTGTGTTTGTCACGGCACAAGACGCGTCGACGAACGCGCGGACTCCCGGAGACGTCGGGCCGCAGCTGTGAGCACTTGGACAGCGACTCCGCCGCGCCGGCGCTGAAACGCCGCTGCATGTGAAACGCGCTCGACGGCGCGGGAGAGCGGGAGGGAGGAAGCGCGGCAGCGCCGCCGGCGCACAATCTGACTCACTGACACTTTTCCCTCCGCCGGCGGTCGCGGCGGCGCGCTCCTGTCATCCGGAGTGCCGGTCGGGGGCGGGGGTCGCCCCGGGCACGCTCACCCGGGGCCCTCGGAGGCTTCGCCCGGAGGTGGTGGCACGGGAGAAGGTGGGCTGGGGACAGTGGCAGGCCCGGGGGTGGGGGCATGGCCATGGGGGGGCCGCATCCCATCTTCCACCCTGAACCGGGACCGGCGGTGGGGCTGGGGGGCTTGGGGCGGGGGGCCCTTCAGGGGGACCCCCAGACCCCCCCGACCCAAGCCCTCGGTGGGCAGAGGGGCGGCCGGGGCCGCAGGGGGGCGGGGGGGGAGGGGGGGGGGGGA
>CAAKHD010013263.1:109680-137380 GCA_901007705.1 Fistularia tabacaria | reverse complement strand
GGGGTTTTTTTTACTATTAAGACAAAAATTTTAAAATTGGTCTTTTTTTTTTTTTTTTTTTTTTTTTTTTTTTTTTTTCCTTCTTTCCTCCACTCAGGTC
The DNA here is from genome assembly GCA_901007705.1 of Fistularia tabacaria. Lineage (NCBI taxonomy): Eukaryota > Metazoa > Chordata > Actinopteri > Syngnathiformes > Fistulariidae > Fistularia > Fistularia tabacaria. The sequence goes on along the minus strand of CAAKHD010013263.1, from coordinate 137,280 downwards.
CAGATCTTCAATCCGGCTTTCTTTAAATACATTCACGACCGCTGGACCAGGCATCACGGCCGGTACCCCTCCACCGGCATGCTGGTGCTCTTCTTCGCCCTGCACGTCTGTGACGAGGTAATCCATCCCCCCATCCTTCCGCATTGCTTTCAATCTTCACCTTCATCATGCGTTTCTGTAACGACACCGTGTCTCTCCAGGTGAACGTGTTCGGGTTCGGCGCCGACAGCCGCGGAAACTGGCACCACTACTGGGAGCAGAACCGCTACTCTGGGGAGTTCAGGAAGACGGGGGTCCACGACGCCGACTACGAGGCGCAGATCATTCAGCGGCTGGCAAAGGCCGGGAAGATCACCGTCTTCCCCGGGAAATGACGGGCACCTCGACCCCCACCGAGGGTCTGTAGATGCTTCTTTGAACGTGTCACTTATTTCTGATTTCACTCGCACGGATTTGGGTTTTTACCAACCGAGGGAAAGGATCACTCTTCTCTAACTGGTCCAAAAAGACATCTCTCCGGTCACATCCCCTAATGTCTAACCATGGCCCACTAGTAACGAGATTACTCTTAAGAACCAGGATTATGGAGCGTCGAGATCCAAATATAATCCCGCTTTGATGCTATTGACCTGGAAATGAGAACTGAGCCATTAATTATACAATTTGTGAAAATGGATCGAGATTTCACGTCAAGGACTTGAAGATAAAAGTGAGTGTGATTGGTGGGAGGACGGGAAAGGGGGGACGGGGTCTCGCGTCCCCATCCACCAGGGGCGGAGACGTAATCCTCATCCATTAACCTAAAAACTGCATGTCTGGTGCGGGAAGTGCCCCAGAAAGGCCCGTCAGCCACGGGGCTTCTAATAATAACGGCGTGGGTATCTGCCGGAGCGCGTTTGATGGAGAGAAGCCGGCTCGGACTCAGAGGACGAGAGTCGTGAGAAGCCGGCGCTCCGCTGGTGAACCTGACCGGGGACGTCCCGGTTTCAGAGAAACCTTGTCTTTTCCAGCCTGTGGACGAGCGTCTCCCAACTTTGTGGGAAACCCCGGAAGAACCGTGGAACCGTCGCTGCTTTTGGGGACCGGTGGATTTGCTGCAAGTTTATATGAAACACTTTTCGACCCGAGTCTGCACCCGCATCAAGACTGTTTGCCTGTGGTCGCCCCTCCAACTCTCACACTTTGCTGTGTGTGTGTGTGTGTGCGTGCGTCTGTGTGTGCGTGTGTGTGTGTGTGTGTGTTTGTGTGCGTGTGTGTGTGCAGCCATCCTGCCTGATTTCACACACCGCAGTTTTGCTGTTGACCCCGCTCGCACTGCTTTAAAAAAAAAAAAGGAACTTGGGATTCGACGTGTGAGACTCTTAATGAGGCCGAAAACTCCCATTTCCTGGGATTTGGCGTTTGGATGAGGCCGCGTCAGCTCGTAGATCACAGTTTAATCCTCCGGAGGTCTGTCAAGGCCAACGTGCGCCGTACTGGCATGATGTGCAAATCACTTTTTTTGTTTTCTTTTTTTCTACGGACGAATAGATGGATTCACCACCGACGTCTAGAAAGGACTGAGACGCGGTTCTTCCCGCGTCTCGCCGGCCAGCTCCTGTATCCTGGTGGAAACTGAGCTGAGAGAAGAAAAAAAAAAAAAACACGCGCCCTCTGGATCTTGGAATTATTTAACCCGTCAGCAGCTCGGCTTCATTAACTGCCAGCCTCGGTCCCTGCTCAGCCAATTAAAACTTCAGTTGTTTCTGGAGGCGCCTTACACCTCACCTCTCCACTTCTAACCGCACATCCTGCACAACCTGATCTGTCTTTTGGTTTTTTTTTCTGCACTTTTTAGATATGTCTTTGCACCTTTGGTTGGATTCGTACTCCCAGCTCGGCTCCCGGCTCCGACTGTTCATAATTTTACACCCATCGCTCTGCAGCACATCGAAGGGAAGGCTGTCAGAAATGTGCCGAGGGTGAAACGAGAAGGCAGACGTCATTTTCAGGCCGATGATTTCAACGTGACGTGTCTGAAATGCGAGAGCCAGAGGTCGGGACTGAACAGAGGTTTACTGCGCGGTTAGCACTGGAAGGTATTTGCATTAGCTCACGTAGACTTTATAAATACGCTTTCAAATCGAGTTATGCAGGCTTGAAATAACCACTAAATTTTGTCTCCGTAGCTTTTTTCGGTGGGATCAAATGAGCTCTAATGCGTTAAATAGTTACCCGACACGGCGCCATGCGATGATCCCTTTGGCATTGCGTCGGTCAGGTGTTATCCTTCCATCAAGCCGGACAAAAGATGCCTGGGGATGAGCGTATCAAGGTGTCTAGTATGAGGCTGGGACTGTAAATGCTTCCAAAGACAGCGTGACAAAGATGTGTCCTACAGAGATCTAACGCTGTGCAGATCCGTGAAGGAAGAAAGTGTAACACTGAACTAGTTCTTTTACTTGCTGCCCTTTGCAGTCCGTGCAGGGCCCTCGGTCTGACCTCTGTGCTGCGGTTTGACCTTTTCCTCTATTTACAGCCATCTCATTGACACAAATAACACCAGTATAATCTGTCCAACGAAAGTCTGAGGAAATTTTTTTTTTTTTTCTAATGTTACTCAAATATATATCCCTTTAGTTGATCAAGTGCCGCCCGTTGGTCTTGATGGAATTGTTAATCCATCACCCGCAGCAAACCGGCCGGCAGATATTTCGGCCGGGACTAAAAACAGCGCGGCCAATAAAGGCGATAACCTTCCCCCGCGCCGAGCCCTGACCTCCTGGAGCCGAGAGCGAGGCCATTATTGGACGCGATTCTGTGAATTAACCACAGAGAAGGAAAAAGTTCATGACATCACACGCCGAACCTGTGCGGGATTTTAACCTCTAGAACGGAAAGATATTAAAGAAAAAAGAACCTTCTCTGGCTGCTTTGGAAAGCGGAGAGCGGCGGCGGCAGCTGCAGACATTACGTCGATGTGAAACCACACCTGTGTGTGTGTGTGTGTGTGTGTTAGTAGATAAGCGTCGCGACGACAGGACGCCCTGCCGCCGCAACACGGTAACAGCGGGAGGTAGGTAAGGGGAGAGCTGCGCCTCGGATGCCGGCATCAGATGTGTTTGTGCGTCATTGTGTTATCTTTGGATGATTCTGTGTGACTCACACCCACCTTACCGCCGAGCTGACTCTGCTTCCAATGTTTCTCTTCGCACATGTTGCTAGTTTTACAGGCGCTCCTTTGAAGAATCAATGTGGTTTCATCTGGACGTACGGCGCTCAATCTGTCTCTCTCTCTCACACACACACACACACACACACACACACGTCACGTTTTCGTGCCTTGTCCTGCTGGACATATCTCGCCTGAAAAACCTGCTCCCATCAGCATCTCGCATCTTTAGGCAACACAGACCGACACACACCTTCTGTACTTCTGCTGGCTGAGAGTTGTGCCTTGTGAGTCGCATACACACACACACACACACACACACACACACACGCACATACGCATGCACACACACTTTCCATGAACACATTGTCTGCCTTCAGCTTGATAGCGTGTCTCACTCCGTGCCGCCTCGCACACTCGCGTTTTGTTTTCTGCGGGATGAAGGAGGTGGAAACGGGTGACTCCTATTAAAGGCGTCGCCGCTCCCTCGCTTGTCCATCCCCGTGCAAGTCGCAAGGCGGGAAAATGGCCGGCCTGAGGGTTGAGTGCTCCCACCCGGACCACCTCCTCCGTCGTCCCGGTTAGTTCCCGTGTGTATCATATTTTGCCCGCCAAGTGAAGGCGGTGATTTTACGGCGGGGAAAAGGAGGGAGACGCCACTCAGCCCAGATCTGACAGCTCCCTGTTGCATTCAGCACCTAAAGTAGGCCCGTCCTCCTGTGTCCGACCCAGTACTCTTCATTTCACTCCCCCCGGTGTAGATCCTTAAAATAACCGGAGACGCAAAGGAACAACCGAGCTGCTCCGCCATCCATCCGTCTTTTCCGCAGTCAGGCGGCCATGGACGGGCGAATCTCCTCAGGTCTAATCTGAATGTGGTCAAGTCCTCCTAATAACTTTTCACCAAACCAATCGATATGATCCGGCGTCAGGGGTTTCCAAAATAAAGTGAAAAATAATATAAATACGTTGTCGCTTAGTCTGCCCACACTCATGTGGCGGAATCACCTCTCTGACCCTCGTAGGAGGCAGCGTTCGAGATCTGTTTAGCATCTCGGAAACAGCTTGAAGCTCACATTTTCAGGAATTGGAAATAGATTAAGTTAAATGTTCAGCTTGTTTCTTTGCTCAATGAAGATGTGGAAAAACTTTGAATGTTTGTGAAAGGCTTCAGAAAGCAGCTGTTTAAGGGATTTGAATCATTTTTTTGGTGTTGGAGGGTAAGAATATTAATTCAACTATTTCAAATTGAAGTGAATTAATTTGTTTTCAGAACACCTGTTTCTTGGAGGTGCTTTGTTGTTAAATTTGCCACAAAAAACTCTATTCTTTTAAAAGTAGGCACATTTTATTGATTATTTCTTGAATAAGTATTGTCTTTTTATGTTTTACTGAAATCTAACAGTTTTCTAACACCAGTGTTTTAACAACTGATTTTTCCAGGAAGCAGCTGACCACTCACTACATGTACTTCCTGTCATAACCACTAGGGGGCGCATCGACCCCGGGTAGCGAATGCAAGCCTAACTCCTAATTAAGCGTTTTTTGAAAAAACAATATAAAATTATTTTTTACGTTCTGTGAGTTTGGGTATCGGAAGTGATTTGTTTTTTAAAAGATTGACTTCGCACTAGAAGAATAAAAGTCAGGAGCAATAGGGGCTCTAAACCGGAAGTAACGTGTGTTCGTTAACGGTGTTTTTTTTTGTTTTTCGCTACAATATACGCGTTCCCGGAAGTGAGCGCCGCGCGGGGCGATCACACCGCGGCGTTGTTTTGTGTTTCCATGGAAACCAGTTTATCCATTTCTGGCCTTTAATACATCTTTTTTTTTCCCAGTCTGTTGACCATCCGGGTTGAAAGCAGTATCTGTGTCTGTACTGCAGCCACACATCTGTACGATATGTGATCGAACTCTTTGTATTCTGTGCTGTTGTAAAATAAGTGATAAAAAAATAAAAGTGACATGATGTAATATGGGTGGAGGGTTGTTCATTGGGGTGGGGGGGGGTTACCAATTTTCTTCTTTCCCTTTCGGCTTTGCCCTTCAGGGGTCGCCACAGCAAATCAACCTTCTCCATTTAACCTGATTCTCTGCATCCTCCTCTGTCACGCCAACTTACATCATATCCTCTTGCTACGTCCATAAATCTTCTCTTTGGTCTTCCTGTAGACCTCCTGCCTGGCATCTCCAATTCCAGCACTCGTCTACCAATATATTCCCTATCCCTCCTCTGTACATGACCCAACCATCTCAGTCTGGCTTCTCTGACCTTCTCTCCGCAACATCTAACATGTGCTGTCCACCTGATGGACTCATTCCTGATCCTATCCATCCTCCTCACTCCCAAAGAGAACCTCAACATCTTCATCTCTGCTACCTCCAGCTCTGCCTCATGTCATTTCCTCAATGCCACTGTCTCCAACCCATACGGCATCGCTGGTCCCAACACTGTTTTGTAAACCTTTCCTTTCATTCTGTCTGATGTTCCTCTATCACATAGAACCCCTGGAACTTTTCTCCACCCATTCCGACCTGCTCTCATTTGCACATTCTCCATTGCTCTGGACTGTTGACCTAAAATTCCTGAAATCCTCCAACTTCTTGATCTCAACTCCCTGTAGCCTCCTTGTCCACCCGGGTTCCTCTCATTTACACACATATATTCTGTCTTCCTGCAACTAACCTTCATTCCTCTCCTTTCCAGAGCAAACCTCCACCTCTCAAGGTTTTCCTTAACCTGTTCCCTGCTCTCACTACAGATCACAATATCATCTGTAAACATCATGGTTCATGGAGAGTCCTGTCTGACCTCATCTGTCACCTCGTCCATTAGCACTGCAAATGAGTAGGGGCTCCGAGCTGATCCCTGATGAAGTCCCACCTACACCTTCAACTTCTCTGTTACACCTACAGCACACTTCATTAATATCTCAAAACCAGCATACATGTCCTGGACCAGTGTAACACATTTCTCTGCTATTCCATACTTACTCATACAAAACCAGAGGGGCACCCTGTCGTATGCTTTTTCTAGGTATACAAAAGCGCAATGCAGCTCTCTCTGACAATTGTAACCTGCAGAAATATGTTCCCTTATTAGTAAAATTAATCAATGTCCTTTATTTGCAATTGAGACTTCATAATGTTCTGCTGAATCCAAATGCTGCCTGTCAGAGTGCTGGCGGAAAACTGTGAAGGTTATGATTTTGAAGAGGTCCTCCATCTCTGAAGTACACTGGATCTGAGGGGATGCGTCCAGGCAAACCTTCATCCTGATGAAAACCTCAAAATGGACGGACAGACTGTTTTTATACTATTCATAAAATGTTTGTCGTGTTGATTGACAAACTCATATGCGGAACGACAAGGAACTTTTCCCTTTGGGTGGTCATTTGAGGATAATTGATGGCAGGAGATGGAAAATAAAGGTTTAAACATGGGATTTCTCAGACATGTGAACGAGAGGGAATGGCTACATATCGCTATGTGACGTGAATGTTGGTTTTTGTTAGCAACGAATCTTGAATGATCACTTTCTCCAATTTTCATCAAAAAATCCACAAACTCAGCGTATCGCAGCTGCTCCCTACCTGTAAAAAACCTTGACATCGACGGAACGAGACGAGAGGAAAATGTAGATGAACTCTGGATGGAGGACCTCTCAGTGCACTTTAAAAGCATTCAGAAGAGGAGTTCATAAACAACGTCGCAAAACCCGAGAGAGAAAAAAAAGCAATTGCTTTGAGCAGAATCCTGGAAAGACAATACCGATACAATCAATATGTACCAAGAAACGGCGTTTCACCTCAGATTAATAGAGCGAAGCGCGCCAGCTGGTCCAGGCAGCGAGCCAGAGATGCAGTTATTACATATCCCACACCTCGCCTCCTACATCTCTGTCGAGTCCTAACCAAAATACATAAGGCAATAATCCAAGCCAGTTTGTTTTCTTTTGCAAATTCTTTATTTTTTGGGGGGGGGAGAAAGATTGATTTCCACACACACATACACACACACACACACATTCACAACCCTTTTTACCTCATCTGCTACCATAGCCATATTTCATTTATTGCCACACACTTGACTGCTTTCTTTATTTGCTTCTTTTGGTTATGCCCGTTCTTGCAGCGATATGTGGCAGTTCTTCAATTCAAGTATGACTGTGCAATGACAATGAAGAGATTTTGACTTTTTTTTTTTACTTTTTCACTTTTTAACCTTATGTAAAGGTATAGCTGGACCAGTGCACGGACACTGATGGTCAGGTGATGGTGGATATCCTGGGCTTCTATGCAAGTCCACGTTGTTCAATCCGTCATTTCCTCTCAGTCATTTCCAATTTTTTGAAATTATTCTGACCAGATGGAGGTCCGGGCTGGATTTAAAATGTTGTGTCATTTGAACCTCTATAGAAAGCCTAACACGATTAATGAATGACAGCTAACATGGAAGCGTAAGAACAGGTTAACCGCTGAAAGATTGTGGATAACAATGACCATTATAGACTCATTCCTCATCCTCTTTATCTTCCTCATTCCCAAAGAGAACCTCAACATCTTCACCTCTGCTACCTCCAGCTCTGCTTCTTGTCTTCTCTTCAATGCCACTGTCTCCAAACCTTACAGCATCGCTGGTCTCATGACTGTCTTGCACAACTTTCCTTGAACTTTTCTCCACCCATTCCAATCTGCTTGAACCCGTCTCTCCACCTTTCTCGGGACCCCCACTAACACTAATTCTACCCTCCGCTCTTTGCACTACTTGCTCCTTTGCATCACCTGTTAATTTACATTTTTAATTCTTTTTTGGTTTTTTTACTTTAACTTTATTTCCATTATTACTCAGTATTGTCAGCAGCACATTAGATGTTTTAAGGAGAAGCTGAGAGAAGCCAGACTGAGGTGGTTGGGTCATGTACAGAGGAGGTATAGCGAATATATTGGTAGACGGATGCTGGAATTGGAGCTGCCAGGCAGGAGGTCTAGAAAGAATACCAAATAGAAGATTTATGGACGTAGTGAGAGAGGATATGAAGTTAGTTGGTGTGAGAGAGGAGGATACAGAGAATTGGGTTAGATGGAGAAGGTTGATTCGCTGTGGCGACCCCTGAAGGGAAAAGCCCCAAGGAAAAGAAGAAGTGTGTCTTTCAATCGTCTTCAAAAATTAAGTATTTGACAATAAGAGATGATTGAGGACCCCGGACCTCCACTGACACTCATTCTACCCTCCACTCTTTGCATTACTTGCTCCTTTGCACCACCTGCTTTTTTTACATTTGTTATTCTAGATTTTTTCTTTTTTTACTTTTACTGTATTTTCATTATTCCTAAATATTGTCCGCAGAGAAATATGTTGGGCTGGTCCAGGACATGTATGCTGGCTGTGAGATATTGGTGAAGTGTGACGGAGGCGGAACAGAGAAGTTGAAGGTGTCGGTGGGACTTCATCAGGGATCAGCTCTGAGCCCCTTCTTTTTTCAGTGGTGATGGATGGGCTGACAGATGAGGTCAGACAGGAATCTCCATGGACCAGGATGTTTGCAGATGGCATTGTGATCTGTATTGAGAGCAGGGAACAGGTTGAAGAAAATCTTGAGAGGTGGAGGTTTGCTCTGGAAAGGAGAGGAATACAGGTTAGTCGCAGCGAGACAGAACATATGTGTGTGAATCAGAGGAATCCAGTTGGAACGGTGAGGCTACAGGAGTGGAGATCAAGAAGTTGGAGGATTTCAGGTACTGAGGGTCAACAGTCCAGACCAAGGGAGGGTGTGGAAATGAGGTAAAGAAACAGATGCAAGCAGATTGGAATGGGTGGAGAAAAGTGTCATTCCTCTATCTCATAGTACCCCTATTAGGAAAGGTGAACAAGACAGTGGTGAGACCAGCGATGCCGTATGGGTTGGAGACAGTAACAATGACAAAAAGACAGGAGGCAGAGCTGGAGGGACACAGAGATGAAGATGTTGAGGTTCTCTTTGGGAGTGACCAGGATGGATAGGATCAGGAATGAGTCCATCAAAGGGACAGCACATGTTAGATGTTGTGGAGAGGAGGTCAGAGAAGCCAGTCTGTAATGGTTGTCCGCAAGGCACCACGGCACCGCAGCAAATTCCTTGTCCGTGTAAAGTACTTGGCGAATAAAGATGTCCTGCTTCTTTCCGAATGCGAAGGACTCACCTCGTCCGGTCTTTGTCGTCATCTGCTGGACTCTCCGCGTCAAAACAACACCGACTCGTATTTCCATCAGGCATCGCCTGGGCCATCTTGAAATGACGTCAGCCAGCAGTCGATGGACCCCCTCCCCCCCCCCTCAGAAACGGCGGCTCGTCGTCGCCTTCACCGCCGGGAAAACAAAACGGCCCCGTGTAAATGAATGAGTATCAGGCAGAAATCAGAATCATCTCACTTAGAGCGCCGGTAAATATCGCATTTTATCGATCCGCCGTTCGTCCGCTGTTTAACGGCCGCTGTATGGTCGATGCACGCGTGCGCGATCTTTGCCGAACGGAAGCGAAAAGAGCGGCGGCGCTTTGTATGAATGAGCGCCGCCGCTAACGCCACATTTTAAGCAATTCTGTTTTCATATATGATTATTTGCTACTTATGAAGAGTGTTTCAGAAACTTTAACGTCCCCTGACTTGCGTCTGAGAAGCGCTTCACATCCCAGAGGCGGGAGTTTAACGGGCATATTTAGCTTGCATTGCTAAGCTAACGGCGTTGCACTTTACACGCATACCCTGCCGGCACTTGTGAGTTGAAGTGTTAAAGATAGTTTTAAACTGACTTGTTTTTATACTTTTCAGGAACCAGCCTGATCTGGCTAGTTAGTTTTGCCTGAATCTTGCCTCTTAACCCCGTGCATCCCCCCTAGCTATCCATATCACAATTACCTGCAGACTAATTACTCACGAGAAACCTACTTCCGGTGTTTTCTTGAACGGTCACTTTCATGGAGGTCTGTGTTGGAGTAAATGCTCTCTCTAATGTGTCCCACTCCCTTCTGTCTCTGCAGGTTTAACCTTTGGGCCACAGTGCTCTGTGTTCAGCCCTTGGAGAGCCCTTGCAGGGAGGCCCCAGAAAGGAAACCATGTTTCTCTACAACATAACCTTGCAGCGTGCCACGGGCATCACCCACGCCATCCATGGGAACTTCTCAGGTGAGCCGGTCAGAGCGCCAGGTCTCAACACCTCAAAGTCCCCGTCTGCAGGAGGCCGAAGCCCAGCATATCTCCAAGAGTTTGATCTGTCTCTTAGTGTGATATGAATTAAAGCTGCTTGCCAGCCTGCACCCACATCTGTTGCGTTTTTTTCCTTCAATCCTGATATCAGTTTTGTACTTTTCCTCCCAGAGTTATACTTGTGTGTTAAGTCCAATCAGCAGATCCAAGGGGTTGCTCATTTTATGAAACTTCTCATATTTAAGGTCACTGTATGTGCCATTAGATTAAAATATATTCACTATCATCTAGAAATAAATTGCTTACGTCATTTTTGCAAGAAAATTAATTTTGGCATTTCATTTTGTGTCAGGGAAAATTAGATTTGTGGGGCAGAGCGTTTTTATTCTTGTAAATGTGGTCTGTGTATCAGAATGTTTTTTACAGCTTATGGAGTTATGAGTATTTACATCGGTAATATACCAATTTAAGAACATTCAGTGCAAACAGGCTTACTGCCTCTCATATAGATCATGTAACACCTTCCTTCCCTTCTATTGTAGCTGCTATCTTGCTATCTCCATACTGACAAAATAAATGAACGCTATCCATTTTCACGCTTGTGTCCATGAAGGAACCAAGATGCAGGAGATTGTTGTGTCCAGAGGGAAAATCTTGGAGCTTCTGCGACCAGACGCCAACACAGGAAAGGTGCATACACTGCTCACAGTGGAGGTGTTTGGTATCGTACGATCCCTGATGGCCTTCAGACTTACTGGAGGAACTAAGGGTACGTGATCACGTGAATGCAGCAATGTACATGTGTTAAACTTCATGTATATCTACCAACAATTGAAACGTTTTTTTTTTTTTGTTTTTTTTTTACTCTGGGTGTTTGCATTTCGCTCTCCAGATTACATTGTGGTGGGAAGCGACAGCGGTCGTATCGTCATCTTGGAATATCATCCGTCAAAAAACGTTTTTGAGAAGATCCACCAGGAGACATTCGGGAAGAGTGGCTGTCGGCGCATTGTCCCCGGGCAGTTCTTGGCGGTTGACCCGAAGGGCAGGGCTGTCATGATTGGTGTGTAGAGTTCAGAAGCAGGAATATTTGCAGTATTAATATTGTATAATGGTGATATTATACCAGACAGTGGTACACGAGTTCCTGCTTTACCTGATGTCATGTTTTCACATGAGGTGAATTACTGTCCCCTCAACGATAATAGCCGTATTTGTTGAGGTAATAGGAACAATAAGGACGTGCATGGAAAGTGATTATATATCTGGCAGCACACTACCCACAAGGTCCACATACTCAAAGCTGAAAATATATTGCTTATTTTCTGAAGGAACTCCCTGTTTATCAAACTAAATGTCTTGACTTTATGGAATTAAACCCTTAACTTGTGTTCTTTTCTGCTGTAGGAGCCATCGAGAAACAGAAGTTGGTCTATATTCTGAACAGAGACGCAGCTGCGAGGCTGACCATCTCTTCACCCCTGGAAGCCCACAAAGCAAACACACTGGTCTATCACGTCGTGGGGGTTGACGTGGGCTTTGAAAACCCCATGTTTGCCTGTCTGGAAATGGACTATGAGGTATGGTCATGAATATGATGTAGTTCAATGTATGTACCAAAATGTTGGCAGGCGTCATTTTGACTCCTTTAAATTGATTAATATCTGTCCTGTCGGCGTGTGTCCTCTTTAGGAAGCTGACAACGACCCGACCGGTGAAGCCGCGGCCAACACACAACAGACGCTCACCTTCTACGAGCTGGATCTCGGCTTGAACCACGTGGTCCGCAAGTACAGCGAGGCCCTGGAGGAGCATGGGAATTTCCTCATCACCGGTACGTGGTTTACGCTTAGCAAAAAAATACGTTGAAAGCCCTTAGCATTAGAGTCAGTTAAGATGGTATGGTAAAGTGTCAAATAGGGCAAAGGTTACACTCCTGTGGTGCTGCTGATGTGATGATTTTCTTCATGTCTCTTCTCTGATAATGTGGTGAAGAACAATTCCGTATCTGATCACAGCCCATACGCTATGTTTGTAAGTCAGGAAAAGCAGTAGAAGTTGAAGGAAGTAACGGAGAGTGTTGGAAGTCAGATATCCATTTTAGGAGAGATACATTTGATTGAATCTTTTCGCCGGTGCAGTTCCTGGTGGCTCAGATGGGCCCAGTGGAGTCCTCATCTGCTCGGAGAACTACATCACCTACAAGAATTTTGGAGACCAGCCAGACATTCGCTGCCCAATCCCCCGACGCAGGGTAAGTCTGGGATTCCAAAGTACCTCGGAAAGCTGCAGTATATCCATCACACTGGAAATTATTTTCCATGTATTGAGCAGGGAAAAATGAATTAAACGGGACTAGCTAAGCTAATATAGTGCAGTAATGCTAAAATACAAGGATTATAAAAAACAAAATATATGACGGTGGAGGAGTAAATCGCACGACAGTGTGGGAGAGGCAATGTTCTCAGGCTCATCTCAAACGTTTAAAAAAGTTTCACTTACAAACATCTAATTGTGTAGGCGTCTTGATTTCAGCCGCTGATGCGTTCTGTGTTCCAGAGCTCCTGTTACCGAGAACCACGGCTGTTCTCTTCGACAGTTGCCACTCATTTGCGCCACAAGTTCTAATTCCAACGTTTGTCTGTTTGCAACTCGAACCTTTTGCAGACACGTATTCCTTTTAGCTCTTTCGCCACTGCTTGTACAATCATGAATAGTAAACTAAAAATTAAGGGGCCTAAAGTTTATCCTTGTGCAATTCCCTGTTGTCAAGTCTGGATGGTTGACTGGCTTTAATTAAGTCTGACTCATTGTTTCACCAGAGAACTTATATTCTTTGAGCCTCCAATGGTGATTTACCTCTGTTAATAGGTGACTGACTGACTTTATAAACCTAACTACCTTCAACAGCGAGGCTGTGACTGCAATTTCCCTCCCTCCTGCTTCTCAGAATGACCTGGATGACCCTGAGCGCGGCATGATCTTCGTCTGCTCAGCCACACACAAGACAAAGTCCATGTTCTTCTTCCTCGCCCAAACCGAACAGGGAGACATCTTCAAGGTCACGTTGGAAACGGATGAGGAAATGGTGAGCAGAAGATGGAGTGGCTGGTTTGTCTTGACGGTCAGGAGCACAAATAGTTCCCAGCGTGGCCGTGCAGTGCGGCAGAGAACGATTAGATTCCAAATGTTTTAGTAACAATGAAGTTATTATTCCTCTTAAGTGGAATAAAGTGTCGCTGACGTATGTGGAGTGTACCAGAATGAACACTCCTCTGCTCATGGTTGATGTTCTGGACCTTCTCAATAAGTCTGAGATGCTTTTGCAGGTCACAGAAATCAGGTTGAAGTACTTTGACACGATCCCGGTGGCGACAGCCATGTGCGTCCTGAAGACTGGCTTCTTGTTCGTGGCTTCGGAGTTTGGAAATCAGTGAGTATTGTGTTTGCAACATTTCCGTCTCCTGAGTATGCAAACCGATTTTACCATAATTCTACCTTCTTCTTTTTTAAAGCTACCTTTATCAGATCGCCCACCTAGGCGATGATGACGACGAGCCGGAGTTCTCCTCTGCAATGCCACTGGAAGAGGGCGACACCTTCTTCTTCCAGCCACGGCCCCTCAAGAACCTGGTGCTGGTGGACGAACAAGAAAACCTGTCACCCATCATGTCCTGTCAGGTAAGGGAGTGTGTTCGTGTGGACGGCGCTCCCAGCGTTACATTACTTACATGATCTGCTCAAAATCTGCTCACTTCACACAGTTTGTGCTTATGATCAGACTTGTTTCCGTCCATCCCAGAAAATTGTTCATTTGGGACTTTTACATATTCATGTGAAACAGAATAACAAAATACACAACACCTTGATATTTACAACAAGTTTGCATGTTTTAGAAATTTTGAGGAATTAAAACCGCTTCAAATATTCAGAATGTATAGAGGGGCAGTAACAATTTTGGAAAGAGCAAACTGTTGTAGCTATATTGCTTTTTTTTCTGAAGACACATTTGTAGCTGTGATTGTCTGCTTTTCTTGTTTTTTTTTTTTTTTTCATAGATTGCTGATTTAGCCAATGAGGACACGCCTCAGCTCTATGTGTCCTGTGGGCGAGGACCTAAATCAACATTAAGGGTGCTCAGACACGGGCTGGAGGTGAGCTAGCTGATGGACTGCAGGTCCTGGAGATGATACACTCCCATCCTAGGATGGGAGCTCCAAAGTTATTCCCGTCGAGGCGACATGATCATCTGTATTTGGGCTTTCATGCAAAGCTGTGCTGTTACTCAGAAACTTAACCCCTCAATTCATCCATAAACCGTTAGATATTCTTCTTGAACATGCTCAAAACATGGGCAGTCAGGTTCTCCTCATCCACGATTCCTCCTTAGATCATATAGTTATGGATATTCTCACGATACTAAATGAAACAAAGCAAAATGACATTTTATTTATACAAATAAATATTGACTAATTATATTTTTAATATTAGATGTCAGATAATTAAAAAGCTGATAATAAGTGCATCTTGTGAATGTCATCTTTGCTCAGATTATTTCAGTTGTGAACTTGATATTTGATTTCAGAAAGGATGCATTCTAGTGAAGAACAGCATGGCCAACTGAAAAAATTGAAAAGTGGAATAGCATTTTTTTCCGTTTTAAATGATATGCGTAAAAGACATCTCTGTACATGCAGTAGTTTGTTTCAAGCTGGACAGAATGGTCCAATCGCAGAACCTCGGCAAACCAATTATGCTGTCTCCCCATGAGCTTGATGGGCAGGGTGTGGGCCAACTTCAGACTGCTCCCTGCTTTGTGGAAGAGGCCTGTAAAATGTCGTTTAGGACATCCATAGCATTGCTTCACATCCACGGAAAGATCCTGTGGGTCCAGGCTTTGAATCGATAGCAGAATGTAATACTTCGTAAATATCAAATCCCATTCTTTCTCCCTCCACCCACCTCTTTCGGTGTGGATCAGGTATCGGAGATGGCTGTGTCCGAGCTGCCAGGTAACCCCAATGCCGTATGGACCGTACGCAGACACGTGGAAGGTAATGATGATCTACTCCCATAATTTAAATACGGTTTCATACATATATATTTATAATGTGAATAATTGCATGGGGTATTCGAGCCCTCCGGAGATTTTGATATATATAAGCCTATTAAGATGATCATTTTTTTTGATAACTTAGTGCAGAAGTAATTGACAAATTATTTTCGTCTTAGACCATTTAACACTACCAACAGTTTGCAAGGGAAATGAAGTATAGCAAATACTGTAAAATGTAAAGGTTCTGTATGGATTCCTGGTCAAACTGATGCTGGTGTCAGATTCTGGAAAAGAACAATGATGTTGTTTACTTGGTCGAGGAATTGCCATGTGGAGAGTTTTACGTTTTCTGCCCCTGTCTGCCAAACAGGTTGGTAAAATACAGCTGTTGGCACCAGGAAGTCAAAGCCTTTAAATGCATTCAGCTGTCCTCTTTAATTTTGTCGTTTCCCCCCTGAGACACGCTGCTTTTCTAAGAAATCAGTAGCTCATTTTGTTTCCTCACCACAGCTTAAAGAGTGTGTCAAACAAGATAGATTAAGTTAATAGGCTTCAGTTGTTTTCAAAGTGGGTTTAATGTTTTTAAAAAAAAAAAAGCAGCAATGTGTTTTCAAAAGCAGTGGTTGCCTGATGAAGTGAGCTTTAAGTGGAGGCCGCTGTGATGGTAAATGTAACGTGTACCAGGCAAATGGAAGCAGTCTCAACTTCTAATCTTATTAAATCCACTCAACTCAGCGCTCCAAAATAAGAATAACATTAGTAACACAAGAGGAAGTCTTTGATTCTGCTTTTGATCCATTGACGTTATCTGTTATCTCCACTAACTACTAAATCTGGGTTTTCCCCGCGACCATCAGCGTCTTATACCAGTCACGGAGTCTCATTTAAAGATAATAAATCGCATTGCTTGAATTATGGGATCTGATTTAACGTTTGAAAATGACTCTCGCACATTAGCTAATGAGATCTGTTGGAGGAAACCTCTCCAGGAGCTCTCAGTCATCCTCAGACAGGAGTACCATTATTGGTTCTCTAACAGTGCGCCTTTATCCCCTCCTCATTTAGACGAGTTTGATGCGTACATCATTGTGTCCTTCGTCAACGCCACCCTGGTCCTGTCCATCGGAGAGACCGTGGAGGAAGTGACGGATTCAGGATTCCTGGGCACCACACCCACGCTCTCCTGCTCACTGCTGGGTGAAGATGCCTTAGTTCAGGTATGTGAAATACACTGTATATTTTCTCTGAAATTTGGTGCCGAGCACAAATCTTGACAATTTTTGTCTTGATTATTTTCACAAATTTCACAAAATACTTGTATATTCTTGCTTTCTTATTTAAAAGTCTCAATTGAAATAAGTCTTATGTCATCTTATAACAGCAAGGGTTGAAGTGGAAGTCTTATGAATTCCCGTGCACACAAGATGCATCTAGATGGAGATTGTTTTTCATTAACCTAAACCATGCAGCATTAAAATACAAACAAACTCACTTTTCCATTAATTCCATTAACAGGGAACATTAGCTCTATTTGTTTGTAATAAAAATGTTTTCCTTTCTTTTGTTGATTAAGTCCCCTGCTGTGATGAGATCACGTCAAACCCCGACACTATCATTGGCAATTAACCATCTTACAACATTAGCTGATAAACACTGTCACGCATGGAAGACTAGTACTTTAGTAGTTTTCTAGAAAGCCACAGTGTTCTTGCTGTATACCGTTCTTCAGCGAAGACAGATTGCTGTTTTGCCTCCTCTGGTGGTCTTCATGGAGCAGACATCCTTTCTGAAATGACGTCTTGACCGTGATAGTCTTGGACAGCTGGCCCCCGCAGACAAAAACCCATGCATGACACACCTCGGAAGTTGTTCTGAATGAGAGCGGTGTTCCTCTGGGATGGCATACTACTCCACGGTGCCCCCTCCATGTTAGCCTCATTAAACTTGAGAAACAATTAACCGTGTGGATCGAGTTCCCTTCCACGTAGAAAATGCCAGTTCTCAGGTCTCAATGCACAGGGATGACTGTTGACCATTGAGCGTGGTGTCAAATGTTCCGGCCAGTCCCCCCAGTAGAATTCCGTTTACTCCAGACCTTCCCAGATATGTGATGATTCTGCAAGTAAGATCTCGACACCTAACCCTCTCTACGTGATCTTGGGATGTAGAGGCCCAGTAGCCTATCGAGTTAATGTTACATTTTTCTCGATAACCGAATGAGTCTGATACGAACCCATGTAAACTTCCAACTACATTTCCCCTCCACACCTGATCACCATGAATAACTCCAGCAGGACCTCGTAGCATTCCTCCCAAGATATGGTTGAAGTAGATGCTCTTTTAAACACCAGGGACAATTAAAACCTCTCTTTGTTATTAGCAGAGATGAATGTCACGCAAGAACCATGAATCTTTCATTTGGTTTGGCGAAAACAATAACAAGCAGAAATAACAAACATTTTGTGTCTTAATCCGTCCTCCTCCAGTCGTCTGCTCTCTGGAGCTTGAAATCTGCTGCTACACCACTCTTCTTGTTTTTTTGTGCTTCTTCTGAAAAAGGTGTACCCGGACGGGATTCGCCACATCAGAGCAGATAAGCGTGTCAACGAGTGGAAGACGCCCGGTAAGAAGACGATCGTCCGCTGCGCGGTGAATCAACGGCAGGTCGTCATCGCCCTCACTGGCGGCGAGCTGGTTTACTTTGAGATGGACCCGGTAAGAACAGATGTTCATCAGCAGATCATTTATAGTGCATCTCATTGAAGTATTTCTCGCTTGAAGAAGGTGTGCCCTTTTGTCAGGAACAAAGTATAAAAATAAGTGCTTTAACGCATCTGCAGAAAGCTAGAAAAAGTCATTTATCGAAAAGTCGGGTAAAATATGGATGCTAATGCTTTCCCTTTCTCTTCAGTCGGGTCAACTGAACGAGTACACGGAGCGCAAGGAGATGTCAGCTGATGTTGTTTGTATGAGTTTGGCCAACGTTCCCCCCGGCGAGCAGCGCTCTCGGTTCCTGGCGGTAGGACTGGTCGACAACACCGTCCGCATCATCTCCCTGGATCCATCGGTACGGATATGCACAACACTAAGCTCTAACATGATGTATATTTTCAGAAATTGCTGTATTATAATATCATCTTAACCCAGATTTTATCTGATTTAAGGTCTCCCTAAATGCAAATTTGGAAGTTATTGATTGATACCAGCAATGAAGGAGGTGTCAGGCAGTAGCAAAGAGCCTTTCAGGTCAATTTGGAGGAAAGTTTGAAAAATAAAATTGATATATGAGTGTCTTCAATTAACTGGTAGTGTCTTGCAAGAAGACATGAACTTGTGATGAGTTTGTTTCTGATCGAGCTAGAAACCAAAAAAACATTAGTGTGTCTAAACCGTTTTGACTTAGACAACAGCTTTTTCCTGGGTGTTATTTGCTTTTTTTGTTTTCAGGATTGTCTGCAGCCGTTGAGTATGCAGGCCCTGCCGGCCCAGCCCGAGAGCCTGTGTATCGTCGAGATGGGAGGCGTGGAGAAACAGGACGAGCTTGGAGAGAAGGGGAGCATTGGCTTCCTCTACCTTAACATCGGGCTTCAGGTATTGTTTCTGATTGACCTGTCTGAGTTGAGTTTACAGAATACCATGTCGACATGCTTTTAAATATTTCTTGCAATTGTAAAACTGTGGCTATTACACTTTCATCCACTCAGGCATTAAATAAACTCTAGTCTTTGCTAATTGCGTTCTTAAGTTGCTGATGAAAATTGCATCTCTGAAACAAATGAGGCAAATTGAGTAACGGCTTTACGATTGCTTAGAGCATTGGCATCTATATTTTAGTATCAGTTTGATGCGTTGCCATGAGATACGCCCTTCTGACTTCACAGAAGCGTTTGTTCCATGGTGTCGTCTGCAAGTCGCTGGTGATCACGAGGTCTCCCTCAAGGCATCGCGCTCGTCAGCAAACACATCAGTCGTTGACTCGTAAAGGTTGTGAAATCCGGTGTGACGTTCATTGACTGACGCCAGAGCTGCCATTTGAAACACCGGAGTCGAGTTGGGGAGAAAAAGAAAGGAGAAGCCCAGTTACTATTACAGACAACTTTACATCATTCTAAAAGAGTAGAAATAGCAGTGCAGTGCAGAGGACTGAACATTTTTAAAGATTGTTTTTCACTAGTTATGTTTACGTTGTACTCAGAGAGCCTTTGTAGTGCACTGACTCTAAACCTGATAAAGAAAAGGCGTTTCGATAATAGATGTTTGCGATGGCGGATGGTAGGGTTTCCCTGTCCAGTGGATTCTGGATCATATAACGAAAATCTGTGTGTGTTTTTACTTCATGTCTTTCCCAGAATGGAGTCCTGCTTAGGACTGTGCTGGATCCAGTAACCGGCGACCTGTCAGATACCAGAACCCGCTACTTGGGCTCACGACCCGTCAAACTCTTCCGAGTTAGGATGCAAGGACAGGAAGCCGTAAGTGGCTTTTAGACAGATTTAACACAAGCATTTTGTTGCACTTTCATTTTGACTCTGCTCAGACCAAGTTCCAACAACCATAGTTTATTTACTGTAAAGGACTGAAGGATGAGCAAGCTAATTGTAATAACGTTGGTGGTACCTTGCAGTCTGATGTGTCATCTTACTGACAGGTGTTGGCAATGTCCAGTCGCTCTTGGCTCAGTTACTCCTATCAGTCACGCTTCCATCTGACCCCACTGTCGTATGAGACCCTGGAGTATGCCTCCGGCTTTGCCTCCGAGCAATGCCCGGAAGGCATAGTGGCGATCTCCACCAACACACTGAGGTATGGTTTCACCCTGGAGACTCCCATGCCTCATTACAGCCAGCACAAGAATGTCTGGAATTGGCTGTTATATATAATTTTGACAATCGCGAGAAGTTTTTGCATAACTCTGCTGCCGTGTGACAGGTGTCTGACTCGTTCGAAAGAAAGTTGATGCTGGTGCTAAGTTGTACGCTGTGTCCTGACGACTTTTGACTCTTCAAAAATAAAAACCTTATGTGACAGTGTGATTGTTGAAATGTAACATTTCCCCTCCTGTAAGATGTGCAGTGATTCAAACCAGCGGTTTCTCCGAAGGGAACATTTGTAATCTATTGCACATCTTGTCATCGCTCGCAGGATTTTGGCTTTGGAGAAACTGGGGGCCGTCTTCAACCAGGTGGCCTTTCCCTTGCAGTACACCCCGAGGAAATTTGTAATACACCCGGAGACAAACAACCTTGTCTTGATCGAGACCGACCACAATGCTTACACTGAAGCAACCAAGGCCCAGAGGAAGCAGCAGATGGCTGAGGTATGGACAGCAGAGTCATCAGTTAGACATTCTTGCAGTGGGAGTCACCTTTACCTCGGACCTTATCTTCAAAGCAAACCTCTAGATAGATAGAAGCTATTAATCCCAGATTTAAAATGATTAATTAAGCCTGCGGTTGCTTTACCGCAGCGACGTAGCTGTTGACATTACCTGCAGTTGGTTTTCTGCCGGGCCCAACTGTCTTGCAGAGGTGGGGATACATACCTGTTATTTTCTAAAGTGATGTGCATTACTAATTCTTGTACCTACAAGGCTGAAAAACATTTCCGGTCGCAGATTTTTCTTATTTATTCATACCATTTCCCATGTTTCTTTTGTCCTTGAAATAAAGCGGGCGCTTCTGTTTGCATAAAAAAAGCTGTAATGTAGCCCGGCCTTTCTTGACCGAATCCTCAAGGCGAGATGACCAGACCACGTTTCTTGACTAACTGATTTCAGACTCCATTTGGAAAGCGGGAAAAAAAATAAAGCGAGGCTAAAAACCACAGATATGGAAACAATTGACAAGACCTATAACAACTTTCACAACATGTGACACAAAAGCTGGTGTGAGTCACCCAATGTGTAATGATGAGTGTGGACTCAGAAGCCAAGCATATCCAGCCTTCTTCACCGCATGGAGTGTGATTAAGATCTCCACATTGGCGTGGACATGGACTTTGTGCCAAAAGTTTCAAACCTGCTGCTTCAGGCGGACCCGATTGACAAAAAGTGGTCCTCTGACATTCTGATTCGTCCGTGCAGGAGATGGTG
This sequence comes from Fistularia tabacaria, assembly GCA_901007705.1. NCBI lineage: Eukaryota > Metazoa > Chordata > Actinopteri > Syngnathiformes > Fistulariidae > Fistularia > Fistularia tabacaria. Next base: position 115,798 of record CAAKHD010013263.1, on the reverse strand, counting down.
GAGGCGGCTGGTGAGGATGAGAGAGAACTCGCTGCCGAGATGGCGGCCGCTTTTCTCAACGAGAATCTCCCGGAAGCCATTTTCGGCGCACCCAAGGCCGGAGCTGGGCAGTGGGCCTCACTGGTGCGACTGGCGAACCCTATCCAGGGCTCAACGCTGGACCAAGTGCAGCTGGAGCAGAACGAAGCTGCATTCAGGTTAGCGCTTTTGTTTGACAGAGTCAGAAAATAGACACTATTCCCAGATAGTTGAATTTGATGAGTAAATTTTAGTCTTAAATAAGACTGAAATGTTTAGTTTTTTAACAGTTTTGCTTCAATCTGCAAACACTACAAAAAAAACTCCAGCTAATATTTATTCATTAGCCTCAGGTGAAAAAGGTTTTCACTTGTAGATGTGCAACTCCTCAGCATTGCCCTTTATGGACAGTAAACCGCTTGTAAAATCGGTGACCCTTGGAGAAGTGCTTGAGCAACAAGTATTATTTCATCACTGTGCAGTCGGTTGGAAACAACTGAAAGTTTTCCCTGATCACACCTATTAACCGAACCACACGCTTTGAATTCCTCATGCTGTGATCGAGATGCTCCTGTTCAGCAGACTGCCAGATTTTAGTTTATGTGATATTAGTCAGTGTTTTGGTAATCAGGGTATCCTTGCTGTGTTTCCATAATGTACCAAAGTCAAGCACTACACCAAATGCATAGCGTGAATCAGTATATATGTTAACTGTTTGATCTCTTGCCTCTGTGAGAGCAACTAGCTCTGCTGCTTGTGCTGAAAAATGTGAAGGGCGTTTTCCACTAACAAGTGTTTCATGAGATGTATCGGCAGCAGATCTAACAAGCGCGTGTCAGGTGAACGTGAGGCTGAGCCATCAACAAACAACTCCAAGTTCGCATCAGGGAGGGGCATATCTGCTAGATCTGGCCGTGGGGTGCATATCTGCTGTAAGACCTCAGCACAGTCATGTGATTGCCCATCATCGGCAGTGGGAAGAAGAGTGGCAGGGCTCAAGCCATCACAGCGTTTGACCTTGATGTTAGGTTATTCAAGTAGTGTGTACCATGATATCCTAGCCACCTCTGATCAGACAGATGTGACGTTTTCTGGGCATGCAAGATATGAGAAACTGCACGTAAGACCATAAGTGTCACATCAGAATTTCCGACAATATCACGCGATGCCAACACGGCTTTTTCTGCTGCAGCTACTGTTCTCAAACAATGTGGGAGACCAACAGCGACAGGATGAAGCTTAGAAGAGAAACAAGCAACCAGACACAAGACAGATGCCATAAATCCAGATTTCTTATCCACAAATTACGTAAATGGCAAGCGGGCCAAAGGCAGGCCCAAGGGTGAGGCCTGTGACCAGGATGTCAAGGATGTCAGGCGTCCAAAGTAAATTATCATGGGCATTTAATATTTTTCCATGAATCAGTAAAGAAAGAGGTGATTCCCTTTCTGAATAATGAGGGATTCAAGGTGTCATTCCCAGAAAACTCATTTATTCATGGTTACCCCTGGTATACATGGACAAGGTAGACAGTTAAAGATGAAGGCAAACCGGAACTGGCTATCAGGGTGTTCTGGCACAGAGAAAAAAGCTGTTAGCCGAGTCCACAACAGAAAAGTGTGTGGTTCCTGGTGGAACAAGTGACTGTATGGTAAATGGATTAGATACCTCAAGTGCCCGCTGGTATCGTACTGCATTTACTGCTTTTAGATCTTGTACCAATCTCCATTTTACAGGTTGACCTTCCTCTCAAATCTTTTTAACTGGGAAGATAGGGGTGTGGACAGGAGAGTCACATGGTCTAATTATATCAGATTTTAGCAAATGACTCAAATACTGGTGTGATGCCACAGATGATGTCTTTCTTAAAGGTGTGCTGTTTCAAACATGGCCTAATTCAGACTTGGGGTGCACAACCAAAGACTTAACTCTTTTTATAAGCTCAACATCATACTTATTAGAGGCCCATAGCCAAAGTGGGATTTGGGACAACTTTTGGATGTTTTGTTTCTACCAATGCAAACCGATCAATGCATTTCCCCTGTCCCTCAACAAGCTCTATGGACCTTTGGACCAACATCGTTTGATACACATTTCCTATCGTGTGATACTGTACTCTGGGATCCCCTTCAGCCGTCTCAAAGAAAGAAGAAAGTCACATACATAACATGAGCAAAAGTTTGACCCATCATGGACACACCATGAGCGGACGGTAGCAAAGGAGCAGTGCCAGGGGAGCGGTTAGGGGTTCAGTGTTTTGCTAAGCAACACTTCGACAGACAAGGAGGAACCGGGAATTGAACCAGGAATGTTCGGTTCCAAGGACGACCGCTCAAACCCCCCAGGCAGAGCCAGCTATGTAACCATGTGCCCAACTCCCGCCATTCCTCGCTGGCTTAGCTAATGATATGTGAGGGGTAGATTGACGGAAAACCCTTTCCAGAGCTGGAGAAAGAGCCACACTCACAGCAGCTACCTTTTCTGTCCAATACACATGTTTCATCCTCAACCCTTCTGACCTTATTTCAACATACAACTCCTCCTCATATCCCCAGTCTGGCCCCCTGTTTACATAAGATGTGCAATGTAGGGACTGGTCATGCATTTTGCTATCAGCTGCAATGCTGTGTGTGTGAGCAAAGCGGATAAGACCACTGGCTTCTCTGTGTGCTTCTAATTTCCACTCATAGACATACAAGGGTATGTTCAGATCGCATTTAACCATCTGATACCAGGGGTGTTGAGTCTCTTTCAACACCCTGATACCATCTGGAGTAGGATGTAACACAATACTGAAACTACACATCAAATCCCATCTTATAAAATTTATAGGACAATTCTGTGACACCAAAAAGGAATGCTTCACCACCTGAGCACCTAATTCACACTTTAGGGTTACTGAACAATTTTCTGTTGTTGGAACACCACTAGATCCTAATGTTACACATATCCTTCCATGCTCCTAAAGTAAAGATCATTTATTTTACATAGCGTACAGAAAATTTATTAAAGCATAATGTCTCGAGCCAGAATATGCTCTTTTTCAGATGCTAATCAAAATGTTTTTTTGCCTCCAGTAGTGTTTGTCTCTGGGTCCACTGATTAACAGATGTTACTTAATTAGGAACTAAAGGGCGATTGAATCCCCTTAATAAGAACAGCCTGGACAACAAGACGGGTAAAGTACATGATGCACAGCAAGGATACCTTGATTACCCCCGCAGTCGGCAAATGTGGAGTAAATGTGACCTGTGGGAAGGGGGGGGTTGTACAATACAGCCCTCCCTAACAATATCCGTCATAATGTCCACTTCTTCTTGACCCGCTCCTTTCTGTGCGTGATATTCTCCAGTGTCGCTGTGTGCCGTTTCACCAACCTGGGAGACGATTGGTTCGTGCTGGTAGGCGTGGCCAGAGATATGATCCTCAACCCCAGATCGGTCGGGGGCGGCTTCATCTACACCTACCGGCTCACCGCCGGCGGGGAGAAGCTGGAATTTGTGCATAAGGTGAGCGGTAGAGATGGGGGAGCTAAACTAGGCAACACGTCTTAATGATTAAACACAATTGCATGACATGAAGATATTTCTGAAAACTAAGTGAAAAGTCAAGCATGGTGGGACAGAAATTGGCATTACATGTTTTCTGCCATTTATAGGTAACTTGAGTCCTTTTATAAGTCATGAAAGTGTAATTGTTTGTGGAGCTGGACATGCAACTCAGCAATATAGTTAACAGCGTTAATGAGTAGAACGGTGTTGCACAACCAAAACATTGAGAACACACGGACACATTTGACTCGGCCCGTAAAATTGAACAAGGCTTTGTCCGTAACTGTTTTCTGCACACACACACACACACACACACACACACACACACAACCACACACACACACACACACACACACACACACACACACACACTTCAAGGTGGTGCTGGAGTGACATTGTTGCTGACAGGTTTTTCGCAATTTATACTTAAGGTAATTAATGTCGGTCTATTTGCCTTCCCATGTTTTATAACATGTAACCCCCGACCTCATGACCACTTTACTGGTGGGAAAACAGCAACACAGCAATGTGTGTTACTGAGTTGTTGTTTGAGGTGATAGTTGTTGGATGCGGATCTTCCAAGCGTGGTTATCAAGACAGTCATAAATAACATTTTAAATGTCACCACATATAAACATATGTGACCTCGACCCCCGGCGCCAAGCACCGCTCCCCGGGCAATTCCCCTTGAGCGCGTCACTGTGAATCAGCCCAAATGTGTTTTACCTGACACACACATACAGGGAAATGAGTCATAAGTGTTGCACTGCGCAGTTGTCACAGGCACTTTATGTCAGAGAAACTTCCCAAAGCCCCTGACCGCGTCCAATCAGGCTGTTCAAACACATTACTTCCTGGCACACACGTGTATGCCTTCCATTACAGAAGGAGAGCAGGGCTGCGGAAACCGACCCTAAATTCACTTTGAAAGAAAAAATTTAATATTTGCTGGTCCTCTTTACTGACTGGTCTAACATCTCGTGAATTAATTAGGTTTTGCCGCACAATTCTGTTTGTCGTGCCGCGGCCAAAAGGAATGCGGCTGGTAGTATTTAGAAATACGCAGCCACACTCGAGTGTGTGGCGTTTCGCTGGACATCTGGGCTCTCATACCATTACCCTAGATGTGCTCTTTGGTAGGTAGTAAAATAAAAAATAAAAAAAACAAAGATAATCATAGCTCGCATAGCCGGACCCCTGCTCCCTCGCCCCCCAAAACCGCTGTCTAATTGTGCATCACAAGGAAATGTCTTGTTTTAAGAGCCTCCCAAGCCTGGAGGTCCGGCGTAAACACAACATATTTATACTGTAACGTCACAAAACAGCTGTCTCATTCACGAGATTTGTGTTGGTGTGCACGCCCGCTTGCTTGTGCATGGGGGGGTGAACAGGGTTTCCCATTCATCGGCAGACCTCCGCCTCGCACACGCAAATCAGTCACTGACACTCACTTGCACACGCTGGTATCACATGGCGCCGCCCCTGTGCCCGGCGAGTGATTTCCCCCTCTAAATGCGTAAAGAATTATTTCTGCAAGCTTTTACTGGCCTAAAGTTTGACCGGGCCCCCCAGCCGCTCCCGTCCTGCCACACTGCGTGTTAGTCCAGACTGTGTCAAATCATTCTTCAGAACATAATCGATCAATTCCTGTTTTCATTATGTTACAGGACAAATGCCTGAATGTGTGCTCTGATTTGTTCTTCAGTCTTGTCATAACCGTGCTTTCTTTTTTCCAGAACCAACTTCCAACATCTCCCAAGCATAAACATATCAATAGCCACACAATAGGGCATTCTAACATATGTTGTTGATATTTAGATTTTGCTTTCCAGCTCATTATTGACTAAAGTGTAACGTAACCCATTTTGGTTATGTTATTGATTGTAATTGTCTAATCCAGAGCGGGTTTTTGTTTCACACTGGCTCAAATCAAACCGAGAATATCTCAGCCTAAATGCTCTGGGACGCGGCTTCCAACGATCCAAAATGCAGTGGACTCAGCCTGTATTTCGCTCGTCGGCAGACCCCGGTGGAGGACGTCCCGTTGGCCATCGCTCCGTTCCAGGGACGAGCCCTGGTCGGAGTCGGGAAGCTGCTGCGAATCTATGACATGGGCAAAAAGAAGCTGCTGCGCAAGTGTGAGAACAAGGTGGGCCTGGGATACACCCACACACACACTCACACCATTCTGCACTTTGAAAGCATTTTGAAATGTAGCTACTGAAGTAACGTAATCACACACACGTAGCAGTGGATCTGCTTTGAAACCCCTTTTCCATGAAAAGAAGATGCAACAATGAAAACTGCATTAATAGGTGGACACATGAATTTATGACATACTACTAGATAGAAGTGTGTTAATTATTAATAATAAAATATGTCAAACATTTTTTCAAAGGGATTAACTTTATGTTGCTTCTAACATTTTAGAATTATTTTTATTATTCATTTATTGGGGAATTCTGAACAATTTTTTTTAAGAGTTACCAAAGATTTTTTCATCGGGTATTGAAGTCCCTTTTTTTTTTTTTTTTTTTCTACAATTGCAG
>CAAKHD010013263.1:88854-106412 GCA_901007705.1 Fistularia tabacaria | reverse complement strand
CTTTCCTCCCTCGGGGTAAGGACCCGGCCTTTTTTCCGGTCCTCCATGGGGAGGGGTGTCTTTTTTTTTTTTTTTTTTCTCCACGCCTCTCTGAGGCTAGAACTTCTCATTTGTGATTTTGCTGCTCTTTGTCAAAATACAAAGCAGAATTTCCGCACAGAAATAATCGGTGTGGAAAATGAGAAAATATCTCAAAGGTTTCCTTCCGTCTGTTCTGCTGGTTGAGTCCTCTCATTTGAACATTTCCTGCTTTATTTTCCTCCATTCTCTCATTGTTTTAGGACGCTTTCCTGACCTTTCTTGTTTTTTTTAAATTCCCTCTGCAGGATCATGATTTCTTCCAGCATCTGGAGATGCACATGCGCTCAGAGTTCCCTCCGTTGTGCGGCAGAGACCACCTCAGCTTCAGGTCCTACTACTTTCCCGTCAAGGTTGGTTCACGTCACACTTCTGTGTAAAAAAAAAAATAAAAAAAAAAAAATGTGTTTGGGTTTTACCTCACACACTGAGTGGACGCTGCCGTTCTCCCTCCCCGTCCTGCAGAATGTGATCGATGGCGATCTGTGCGAGCAGTTCAACAGCATGGACCCCCACAAGCAGAAGAGCGTGGCGGAGGAGCTGGACCGGACGCCGCCGGAGGTCTCCAAAAAACTAGAGGACATTCGCACTCGCTACGCCTTTTAGAAACGTCTGTTTGGCTCTCTTAGCTCACACAGCAGCCAAGAGAAGGATATTACTAATTATTGACACACTGCTGTGCCACTGTAACCCCCCTCTGAAATCACATCTCGGGACAAGCACCGACGTAGAACACGGGCAGATACACCCCCTTTTTTTAAAGATGGAAGTCACCGGCTTTTATTTCTCAGTTCCGTTGCTCAACCAAATCGCAACGTTCGGCGTCCCATTGTCTGCTCATGCAGCTTTTTAAGGGTCTCTCGCAAATCACAGCTCCTCAGTCACCAAACCAAGCAGGAACAAGAACTCAGCCTCTCAGGGAAATTGTGGCGCAAGATAATTTCAAAAAGTCCCTTAGCAGACTGAACCCCCACAAAGAAACACACACACACACAGGTTTTATTTTTGGTCCTCCCATACTTTCAGCAAATTTAACTAAATATTTACGAGCAACGTCCGGCTGACCAGTGGTCGGGGTCTGCTGCACAATCCATCCATCCGGCAGCGTGAGATGCTGCTCCTCCCCCTTCCCCCCGCCGAGAAGTCAGTACACTTTAAAAACTAACTTGTCAAAGAGAGAAATGTAAAATTGTTTTGTTTATGTTTTTTTTTTCCTGAATAGACCGTTCGGAAGTGGTCTTTTTCATGGTTCTTGAGCAGAAGATACCTAGAAGCCAGGAGCGTTTATAGCCTTCTGCCCTGTTATTTTTCACAATTTCCCTGTGTGCCGTGTGTAACCTGGGCCGAAACCACGCATTTTCTTGTAGCGTTATATTTTTTTTTATGTGTTTTCAGTAGAAATGTTCCACGATACAGAGAATAGTTTTAAGCGGAGGCCGCCGTCGCGCTGGCCCCCGGAGCTCATCCCGCTCGCCTCCCAACGGGAATGCATAGTCGTTCTGCGACGCTAAATGACGGATGAACCGGGACTAAACGAGCGGGTGGAAGGACGGCGGCGGACTGGCTGGCGTTTTCCTCGGCCCTGTAAATTCCCAACCTCAGCCACAAGCACTGATATAGCATTCCACAGTAGTCAAAGAATTTATGGGTTTGTGGGACAGGAGCAGTGGTCTCTCTCTCTCTCTCTCTCTCTCTCTCTCTCTTTTGTAAGTAAAGTTTGTATTTTGTTTTTTTTTTAAACTCACAATGTGTTTGTGTCTCATTTCCTGCCCCTGTTAGGATAATCATTATTCAGCCACGGCGCTCATAATGCATTCGCCCCAGTCGCCAAGGGACCAGAGGGCCGGGGTCTCATGAGGGAGGTTATTGTGCCGCGGATTGCTGGAAAACACCAGCCGATTTAAAACGTGTTAAATCAGCTGAGTGCGGGTTCGACACCCGAGATGATAGATAAAACAACTTTCATCCCCATCCCGAATGAAATGTTTTTTAAAAATAAGCAGGTTGGTTACCATTGAGCACATCTACCGGTGACAGATGTCCGGTTTGGTTCCTCAGAGGGACGTCTTTCAGATCCATGTGACATTCAAACTCACCATTCTAGATGTTTTCTCCCAACAAGACCTGGCTGTTGGGAGACGGAGCTCCGTGTCGTATAATCAAGTTAGACTTAATTTTATTTTGGATTTTACTCCAGAGGGATTTACACTGTGACAGGACTCTTCATGTCTGCTCCCCCTTTTTTTACAACTTCCCGCAAGACAGCGGTCTAGCAGACAGTTAACGTCCCGCCTCAGATGTTTCTCCGCCTCGTCTCCCACAATGAGGAAGGTTGTTTGTGAAACTAATGACTTCTAATAGTTTTCACCTGAACTCACTTGGAGTTTCCTCCGTATTCGCTGTAAACACCCTCTTCCTGCACACCCATCCCTCTTTCTATCGACTATTTTTACCAGGTCTGGGCCCGTGTCGCCATGCGCTGTAGGTGAGCCACTATCCCATAATATGTGCACTATGGGTCCAATGGCACTGCCTGTGATTATTGTAATTGTAAGAACTAAGAATTAAAGGATTTTTCGGTATGCAGGATGTTTTCTTTGGGTGAAGAAGACCTGAGAGTGGGGATGATGCTTACGGACGAGGTGTTTCTATGCCAACCCTTATTTTCTCTGCTCCCGGTTGCATCATTATCACCATGTGTTTCTGGAACTTGATTAATGTTTCTTGTTTTTCATGATTATGCCCAAATGCCATCGGCAGGGTGGGGAAACGCATGATGCTTCCTGCGCGTTAAGTCTCGCGTCCATTTGAGGACACTCGGGCGTCCTGAGGAGGTCAGACAGGGCCGGGTCTGTGGTGTGCAGGGATCAGACGCTTCACCTGGTCTGAGGGACCAGTAACTTGAGGAACTCAAGAGTCCAGTCGTTTGTGGATAGTGTGTGTCAGAAGTGTTTTCCGGTAGCGTCCACGTAACATCACGGAGGTTAGGAAGAAGAGATTTCACAGAAATAAATAAATGGGGGAAACAAAAAGCAAAGAAACGTCTTGGGGCGGATTTTGTACAGTCAGAAGGTCAGCGGGTCGATACCTGGCTCCACGCGTCTGCCTAAAAGACTGACTCCCCCCCCCTCCCGTTGCTCCCGATGGTACAGTCCAAATTATATACTCTTACTTAAAATCCCTTTCCATCAACAGTACTTTGCTTAAATGAAATGAGGTATATTTTAAAGAAGGAAATTTGACTAGAACTTTTAAAACTACTGGAAGGAGACAGAACAGTCACTCTGTCATTCACACTTCCTGTAGAGCAGGGGTGCCCACACTATTTTTGGCTCGTGAGCTACTCTTTAAATGACCAAGTCAAAATGATCTACCAGAATGATATATATATACATATATGTATATATGTTTATATATACACACACACACACACACACCAAGTATACTTGATATTTAAAATATGTATTGTTTCACTTGCATAACCGCACGAATATGTATGGCACAATACAGTTCTGTACATTTTTGGCCTTTGTCTTCCTCTGATGACGTCTTGCATAGAATGGACTCCGTCAGCTTATCGGAAGCCCAGCCTAAAGCACACCTCCAAATGTCCATCAGCCAGGGTGGAATGGTATTTGGATCGAGATCTCGGATTGGCTCTACTCTGTATGTCAATCAAATAGGTCAATGCTGCTGTGGGGATGGATGCTAGGCTAACAGCTACTTTTAATGATATGCGATCTACCCACGCTACCTGTACTGTGGTGTATTCTGTAGCTCGCATTTGAGTCTTTTTTGCACGTTGCGCAGAAGTGTTTATTTTGAGAGGCAGGGCTCCGCGATCAACGTTTTGGGCGCCCCTGCGATAGAGAGACAGCATTCACCCTCTTTCCCATGTCCAGACAATTCAGGGTGTCCAATGAGTCTCCTGCCTGTCTTGGAACTTGCCGGAACCCCATGCAGATATTGGGAGGACATTGAGACTCCACAAAGAAAGCCCCCCCCTGTGAGAATCCAACCAGGGACCTTCTCAGGCTGAGGCGTTTTTTTATTGCTGGAAACCCTGTTGTTGATAGTTAGCAGTCTCCACTTGAACCTTTCACACCTTCAGGTTTCAAAGCGGCCGACGCTACGTTGCATTGACCTGTTCCTGCACCGATGGCAGCAGAGCTGCCGTGCAAGACGCTGACCAGACTATCGGGAGCGTCTGGGGGGGGAGGTTAGCATCCTGCTCCAGGACACTTCTGTGTGCAGATGGGCGATGGGACCGCCAACCCCCTGGTTTTGAGGAACGCCTGCTTAACCAACCGGCTGACAGCTGCATCACCGGCTGGTGTGACGGCGGGAGATCGGGGGGATTTGTTACACACAAGTGTGGCAAATCTCTCCCGGCCAAGTTTCTGCCATCTGGTCCAGTGGACGGGCGGTGGCCCCGGCCTCGGCGGGGCGGAGAGCGGGAGGCTAAATTTAGAACAATAGCATGGTAAAGTTTTGTAGACAAAACCACATGGGCATTTTTTTTTTTCTTCCATTCTTAAATATGTAAGGGACAACAAATCGGTGCCCTGTGGAGAATCGGATCTGGGGGACATGTGCTCCTCATTTGGAGCCGGAGTATTCTGAGCACATGAAAGAAACTAGCCTTCCTGCTCTATGAAAATACTCATCCTAATGGAAATCAGTGGTTTCACATGCTCCGCCAATTAATTTCAAAATGACTTTATTTTGGAGGGCATGATGGTCCTTAAGCAGGATGCGACCTCGTGACACGAGGATGTAAGTGGATAATAAATAGACGCTTTTTTGTGTGTGTGTGTAAAAAGGATGTGCATCTTGGCGCTGCTGGGATGAGCCCCGTAACCGCGGCAGCAGCTTTGTTTTCGGTCACCATTGTCGGCAGATCATGGATTCCGGGTTATGGAAATGCATCTTAACCGGCTTTCCTCGGACGCTTCACGTCTTTGCCGTGAGTTTGTTTTGAAAAAACGAGAGGTGTGAAGGTTTTTCTCAGACGGTGCGTTTCTCCGAAATTGGGAGACGACGAAGTTACGATTAAACAGAAATCCAGAAGCCGCCAGGGATAATCGGGCTACAGTGGAAGCAGAGGTTTGCTCAGCGCCGTGTTCCGAACTCACTCACATGCTGAGGCGCTTTGTGCCCAATTTCAGCAGCGTAGTAGCTAAAAGCAACTTGACAGATGTATTTTTAACCCTGGGAACAGTGAATAACCCCGAGCCGGCGGACCTGAGACGTCAGCGGGGCTTGTTCTGCTGCAGCAGATGAGATAAGCTCCTTGGACCGGAGCCATTCACTGATTTATGGACGAGTAGTAGTCGATTCTTCCAGAGGCCAAAACCAATGAGGTCTTGTGAAGTGGAATTATGTGCTGGTTCTTCTGTCCCTGATACAACCCTGGCAGCGGCTGGTGAAGCCGGCCTGTAAACAACACACACAGATTATGACATACATGTGACTCTGACGATAAGATTTTTAAAAATGTTATTTTTGCAGATTTGATGCAATAGTTGGAATTCTGTGTCAACAAAATGCTTTTGAAGACACAAATGGATGCTCTCTGTTTCTTTAAGAACAGGCTTAAAACTTTATTTTTGAAAAGGCTACGAGTTAGTGCTAGGCTAGCTGCTAGTCGTGCTGCCGTATCCCATACTGCACCACTGTCCTCCCTCACCTTCTTCCTGTCCTGTCTGCACTCATATCCCTCAGTCAGTGCATGATAGTAATCTCATATCTTCTCCCAGGTCCTCCCGGGTCTTCAGGAAGCATGACTTGTATCATATTAGCTTTTAGCATGTAACTGTTAGGGTTGCTGGCATTAGTAGTAACAGATCATTAGCGCCTCCCAACCTTCATATCCCCTCTGTCTCTATGACACTCATGTTTTCTGCCGGGTTCTCCAGGTTCCTCCCACAGTTCAAAAACATGCAGGAGGTTCACTTGAGACCCTAAATTGTCCAGACGTGTGAATGAGGGGGTGAATGGTTGTTTGCGTCTTTATGTGGCCCTGCGTTCAACATTGGACCTGGTAATCGAGTGCAACCTATTCAGGAATGAATGGACTCCTCTGCTCTGGAAGGAGACGCGTTTTGAGGACTCATTCGTAACGTAAAGATCCCAGACAACAACTTCTGCTACATGACAGTCCTATTATCTCTGGAGGAAACACTCCCCGCCCGAGGAACGCTCGGGTCACGCGACCGCGTTCCAGGACCAATCACTGAGTCCGAGGACCGGGTCAGAAAAGGCTTTTCCCAGGAAACACGAGAGAAAACCTACATGGGACCTCTGTTCGGTCCACGAAGTCCACCAACCCTTCGCAGCTTTGAGGTGAGAGGAGACCCTCTTTGAGACCGTCCAAGTAGGGGGGCTTCAAAGTCATGGCTTACATGAGGTTAGCATTACGGCTCCTTGTGTGAAGCATACAATACACGCTCAGCTGCCCATGTGGCTTAGCTTACGGACACACAAGCAGCGCTCTTGCCAGATGCACTAACTGCTACGCTAATTTGCTGTGCATTAAGAAATAATCTAATTCCAATACTAAACTCGGATGGCTTAGACGTCCTCCACGGAGGAGGGGAGGAGCGTATACATCCATGCTACTGGTTTCCATCTCCCTTTGCTTCGGACCCTCTCACAGAAGAGGGATCGTCACGAAGGAAAAAAGGGGACGCGTCCAAATTTCATCGGGACGCCACTCGGAGTCCGTCTCAAACATCTCCACTGACACACTGGTGGAAAGGAAAAGCTGTGGATTGAGACGTGTGAGTGGTTGAGATTCTATATGACGCATGAATGAGAGGGTGAATGAATCACATAGATAGAAAAATAGAAAATAACTAATTTCAACACCCAATGAACACCTTTTTCTACAACGCAAGGAATACGTGTCTTCCCGAGTATCCGAGGAAACACCTCATTTACTGCTACGTTTCAAGAATCACCGTGGATTTCTGTGGTCATGCAACTTGGACGGCGACGGAAAAATAGAAAATACAGCAGCAGAATTTAAATAGCCAGCACGTAAAGCGGTAAATGTCCAAGGACCCCCATGGCTATATTAAGTAAAAGTTATTTAATATCTCACGCGGGGCAGCATCGGCTGCGGCTGTAGCACGCTCGGGGCTCGGGGTTGGATTACAGAAGACCCTTTTCCCTGATGTGGAGAGTAATGACACCCCGGGGGCACGGCCTATGGCTGCACCGTTTCCCTGACATTTAAGTCCGCAGATAAATCAGCAGTAATCCAAGGAAGGGTTTCTGGATGAGAGATTCAGTGCAAAGCCCCATCATTGTGTGATTCATCCCAAAGAACGTGGTGGCTGGACGTTTCGTCCATTTGGTACGGGGGCCGGGGGGGGCTTCACTCTCGCTGATGTCAATAGAGTAGGTGGCGCAGGTCTACAGGAGCTGCGAGGCCAACGCTCTCCACAGGCCACGCGAGATCAGACGATCACGCTTCGTGCAGATACTCATCTCGGGTGATTTCCATACCCAGGAATAGCGCAGGCGGCAAAGCCATGTGTGTTGTCGCTCTTGAAACGCTGAGCTCGGCGCCGGCACGAGAAAGCGGGCCGGCCCGATGAGGACGGCTCTGCGCGGGGTTTAACAAGAAAACGGCATATAGTGTGATCCTCTCTGGTCCTCTGATACTCTCCTGTTAAAGTGTGTGTGGTTGCAGAGTCCCCTGCAGGCTTACGTGCAGGGAAAGGCCACAGCTTCAGCTTGGTTGTGCGTCAGATGTGTCCAGACGCCTGAGACCTACCGGTCTGTACTCTATTTGATGATGATGTTGAGATGTACTTTCATGATCCCATTTGGGAAATTGTTTCCCAGCAGCAGCAAAACATACAAGGACAAGACAGTGACAAGCAAAAAATAAAATTAAAGATATAAATAAAATTAAATAAAAACAAAAAATAAAGATATAAATAAAATAAGTAAAAGTATAAAAAAAACTCTGAAGTGGTATATAGTATAATGTAAAATAAACGAAATGTCGATAAATATTTACCAATATGCAAAGCCATTCCCTCTGTGTGGACGTGCTGATATCTGCAGCTGTAGCTCCAGTTAAACAGCCTGATCCCGTCTTATTCTAAGGCCGCTAGCATGGTTGCTAACACTTACAAAAGCGTCCCTTTTACCTCGAGGTGATATTTCGCCGTGCCTCCTTTAGAAAGATAGATCACGCCCGCATCCCTTTCTCCGGGCAGATGAGAATCCACGCAAGTCAGAGTTTGACCGCTTTGTTGAAATCAAAGTTGATGAAGCAGTGAATTAGTGTTAAAAACAGATTTAAATTTCCCAGGTTATTACACGTGTCAATGTGGCTTTAACAGTCATAGTATTTACTCTGGGATTTTGTTTTGTTTTGTCATAATTGTAGCCAAGATGATCTACCTTTGCAGATGATACACCGTTTTTCACTGAAGATTTTAGATTGAAGTTATCCTGGACTCGATTAATTGCTGGGTAAAGCTGGATACACAAACAGGGTAAAGGAAAAGAGCCATGGGGAAACAAATGTGTTTGTATTTCTTTCTTCTTTGTGAGACTGTGAGCGTGTCTGTGTGTGTGTCTGTGTGTGTGTGTGAGTCTGTGTGTGTGTGTGTGTGTGTGTGTATTGCGCCGTCTTTTGGACGGCAAACATCCATAAAAAAAAATGAAGGAGCCTGGTGGCTGCGAGACTATGCGGCGGTAAAACGTTAACACAGACCGAAAAGTCTCACAGGACCCACTAAATTTCCAGGAGATTGATGGATAAAAACAGGAGCCGTGCATGTGCCGTCGGCCCCGGCAGCGGCGGTAACGTGAAACCCTGAGTCCTTCCCCTCCTTCTTTTCTCGGCGGTTGCTCTCTCACTTGGCGCTTATGGCTGAGCATTTTGGCGGACTGCGTGAAATGCAAAAACAAACTGACTTTAAAATGCACCTTTACGGTCTGTTGAGAGTGTGAAACCGCTGCGTCCCGATTCGGCTGGAAAAGAGTCCCAGGCGGAGGGACTCACCGGCTGGAGGAGGAGGTATGGAGTGGAGGGAACGAGCAGGAGGTTCTTTGAAGACCCTTCACCCTACACTTTGAACACACAAGAAAACGTTGTTGTAATATTCACTCACACTTAAAGAGGAATTTTATTTCCTTGTATTCCTTTTCATTCATCCATTCATTCATTCATTTTCGTGGCTTTATGCCGGCTGTCATCGGACGAGAGGCAGGTTGATCCATCACGGAGACATAAAACCAGTCACCCTTTCATTCACACGTCATTTGGAGACATACAAACATTCACTCACTCGTTCCCGGACAATTTAGTCTC
Source organism: Fistularia tabacaria (assembly GCA_901007705.1). Taxonomy (NCBI): domain Eukaryota; kingdom Metazoa; phylum Chordata; class Actinopteri; order Syngnathiformes; family Fistulariidae; genus Fistularia; species Fistularia tabacaria. Next base: position 96,997 of record CAAKHD010013263.1, on the reverse strand, counting down.
AGCTTGACCTCCTACGTGGAGACTCCACACAGAAAGGCCTCCTGTCGGAATCCAGGCAGGGATCTTCTGGCTGTGAGGAGGAAGCTCTGACCTCTGTGATGCTCAGGTGTTCAACAAGAAATGCTTGTTTTTGGACAACAATCCAAAGTCGGCTTTCTTGTCAATTTCTCCGCATGCACTGGACATGCAGAGGAATGGAGAAAGACGTTTCTCACAATCCAACGCTGACATGAGATTAACAAAATAACAATTACAATAGAGTGCAAATTAGCAGTAAAGTGCACCGTTACATTATTCAGTAAAAATTCAACTATGAGCTATGAAGCGTAAAGTGCGCGCAGGTACAAACTGATATTTAACGGCATGACAGAGTAGCAGCAGAGGTCGTTTTTTTTTTGTGTACAGTTTATGTTTGGCCAAAGCCTTGATCGAGGAACCCGCTCGCGTCAACTGATTTGATCACCGCGACACAGACGGTGCTGCATTTCCTGCTCAGAGTCATGATGGTTCAGCCGATATCCTCACTTCTGACTCATTGGAATGAACTCACCCGCATCAACATCCCCTTCCCGCACTGTCCAAACACACGTCTGCCGTCAGGATGGGATTTCCCGGCCTCTGCTCTTCTCTGGCAGATCGCTTTGGAATATTTGACGTTTGCAGGAGAAACACCTGCTGCGTCTGGAGCGAACGCGCTTTCTCTGACCTCCATGTTTCTCTCCTTGTTTTAATTTGTTCATTTGCAGTTGAACCATGTCAGCGTACACGTTGGTGGCCTGTTGGACCGTTCTCCCAGTGATGGCAGCACATCATCCTCCTTGTTCTTCTGATGCTAGCTAAGTGCTCCTGACTAACCTTGTACCTTTGCACTGGTTTCTGACCTCCAAACCCCTGTTATTCTTTCCAAGGAGGCCTGCCCCCCCCCGTGGGAATACCAAGCCCCGGGTTCATCTTCTCCCCCTCCGGTCCCACTAGTCTTTACCTGTCATCTTAGATTTGTTTGTCAGGACAACAAGGAAATGGGAAACCTCCAGGGAAATGGCCCCGACCTGTCGGACCCCCTGATTTTCTCCGCGACTGTCTTCGAGAAGAAGCCCTGCTGCCATTCTTCCCGTCTCTGAGGCAGTCGGGGTATCCTCAGCCCCCAGATGGTCTGGTTGGCCTCCTTGTGCGATGAACGGGTGAACGCTGACGCGTGACAGGAAAGGGTCTACTCCATGTGCAGTTCACTTCCAAGAACTGCAAATACAACCTTGTCCGGAATAATTGCTCTGTCTCCCGCTGTCATGATACGTCTCTGAAAGTCCCTCTCGGGGAACTATCAGCGTCTCATTCTAAGGTTTGCAGAGAAGAACGCGGTGGCGTGGGCGTCTGTGGAGGTTCTCATCCGATCTTCTTGTCGTGGCAATCAGACTTGAATTTCTTCACCAGAAGACGTTTCACTCGTCTTCCCGGAGGCTTCTTCTGCTCTAATGACCTGTGGGGAGTTTCTGAGTTTGTTGATGATCTTCGCCTGCCCAGAAGATGCTGGTACTCTTGGTTCATTAATCCCTGTCAATCACTCTGCCTGTTCCTTGGCGGGTTCTGCCTGCCCCTCGCATAGACAAAATATGGTACACATTTTTAACTGTTAATGTCCTCCATGTTGTCGGAACTGAGCCATCATTAATGGTAATTCACGCTTCACGAAGTCTCCAGTGTCTCCAGTGTATTTCATGGTCATTGCTGCTTCCTCTGGACTGGTCTTGCCTTCTCCTGACTCATATCTGCCTTTCCTTGGGATAGGCGGGAACACTGAATTTATATTTGTGGGTGAACAAGGGGATTTCAGTTTCAACTCGGGCCAGAGGTAAAGCCAGAGGCAAAATTCCTAATAGACAACATCCAGGCGCCATTGATAAATCTAAGGAACCCATGCATTAAATAGAGTTCATTGACATAAAGCATAATCACATTTATGAACCTAATACTGTGCCGTTCTGCTCCTCTGTATTTATCTACTCTCTCCTTTTTTACTTCTTGAGAAACGGAGGTGTCCCATACGTACAGTTGGGTGCTTACCTTCAGCTGAAGGTAGAAATCTAATCAAAGATCTTTGATGATTTTTGCTACAAAAGGACATTAATGGCGAAAAATAGAAATTCACTCAAGACCATTCGTTCCCTGGGCAGACACACCTTCACACCATCAGACAATTTGCTATGTTTTCAATTATTTAGAAATCATTTAAAAGAATTTTGAGACACATTTACACAAAATAGCCTGACCTCCTGAATCATTCCCTCCAGAAGCCCTCAGTCATCCAGGTCATGGTGAATTCTTGTCCAAATCTTCTTGCCGTGGCAATTGGACTTGAATTTCTACAAGTGAGGAAATTCTAGTCCTGTTTCCACGACAAGAGGATTTGGACAAGAATTCACCATGACCTGGATGACTGAGAACCTCCACAGACACATCGGTCCTGTGGTCCACATGCCGGGCCAGTAGTTGGCAGAGTGATGTACAAGTCCGCCCACATGTAGAGACACTTCATGTCTCGGTGCAATAACAAACGTGGGATCTGTAGTGATTGTAAACATCAACAATAGTGAGTAATCGAGTGTTTGTACGACCCTGGACCACGAGGTCGGTAAATTCCTGGAGAATGTAGACCGGGAGTCATGCCGGTCCAAGTACTTTGGAGTACTCTGTGGCGCATCTCCATGGAGACGGGCCGTTTTCAAATCTTTCTACTCTGCAGCCCGTTTCCACACAGTTCTGTTTTCAGGCGTCGCAAACGCCGGTCTCGTTTAGACGGACGTCCAGAACGTAACCGAAGTTTTGCGAAAACGCTGTGTAAACAGGGCCTCAGACCGAACCCTAGGGTTCGGGCTGTGTGTATGTTGAAACGTAACACTTGAAATTGATCATTTTTGTGTTAAATGTTACGAGGTCAAAGAGAGTCAGGTACCACACTTGTGTTTTTCTTCCCAAAGATTTATCGCACAGCACACTGAGCAGCCTGAGACGGACCACTTTCACTTTTCGCCTCGCACATCTGTCCCTCAGCGCTGCTTCACTCTTGGCTCCAAAAAGCAGCACTATGAGCTCCCTGGAATGAAAATCTGCCTTTGCTGGTTCATTTACTTTAAATCAGCCGCAAAACAGGCGCAGGGGGCAATCATTTCATGTCTGATGGTATGTTTTTTTTTTCCAAATTCCCTGGAACTGATTCGCAAATCAGAATCAACTTCATCGGCCAAGTAGGGTAAACTCGAGTTTTCTGCCGCTGTTCAGAAAGAGTACAAAAAACCGAAAACACTAACCGGGATGGAACGACGTTTCCCCGACACCTTCACTGACATCCCCTCTTTAATGGGAGGGGAAGAGACCTGCGAGCTGCTTGGCCGGCGGCACGATCAGAAGCTCCGAAGTTGACCTGTTCGCACTTTTTGTGTCGTTTTCTCAGCCATACAGCCGAAACCAACAACAGCCTTTCCGTCAACGCGAGTCATCTTTCAAATATGCACTTCTGCAATCGAATCTGAACCAGTCATGACAGAACAAGCCCAGTTCAATGTGAACTGAAGAAGCCTAACGACAACATTAAGAAAATTGAAACCTTCTGGTATCATTCGCCCATTCGTTCATTCATTCATTATCTATACTGCTTATCCTGTCCTCAGGGTTGTAGCCTATCTTGCTGTGCTGCGCTAACCACCGCGCACCCTGCCGCTTCTTCTAGTGTCAGCATTGAGCACAACTTTTTAGCATTCGTACGTAAAAGCACCCTTCATGTTGCTGGACGTCGCACAAATCCTACGCTGTATTTGGTGGCATGTGGAGCAGCAACTCCCTGATTACAGGGAAGGCTCACTGGCTTTTACAAGTGTGTCATGTCACGTGCGGCGTAGATGCAACATAAAATGTGGCGGCAATGCGTTAACGGCCGGCCCATAAACACATGCTTGTAAATGTCCAGCTGTAGATTAACATAATTAAAAAGTACAGTTAAATTTTTATCTGTCAACCTGAGGCAGTGAGTCGGGTTCGTAATTTACGGAGAGTATGATTACAGTCTACTGATTAAAATACTACATGTGAGTGTATTCATCTATTATCGACATTAACAACAAGCGGTGGGGCCGACGGGACAAATGTTCTACCCTTTGCATTGTTGGAAAATTAACCTTCTGCATGTGTTCGGTCACTATATGAAGCTGGAGAACCTTAAAAGTAACCAAGAATCAGGACAACTTCTTCCTCTCTGCTGATATCAGTGTCCCGCTGCACCGCCTCGGCAGCGACCGTACAACTATACGATATTAAATTTTAAAAGTATTACATCGAGGAGTTAGCGGTCTAAGTTTGGGTTGCCGCAGGAGACGAAATCAAGAAGTAAAAATAAGAAAGATCTTTGCCGTTTACTGAACATGTGCTTTTATCCTTAAAGCTGGTGTCAGCAGTAATTTATGCTGCAGCGCCGGAATAACGACCGAAACCAAACACCGATGACAGTTGACCCTCCACGGTAGTCTGTGAAGATAGCAAGAGGAAGCGAGGAAAACATCTGTCCGATGTGAGATCTGTATCTGAGCCAGAAAAGGGTTGTGCTAACGCATTGATGTTGACATGAACGCCAAAGTGGAACAGAGACACTACCCTCCCCATGTCTATGGTCCAAACCAGACCCACACTGTCCTTCACATCTGCTTCGACTGAGCTTTCAGCCGATCCTTTCGTAACGTGCGCTTCACGTGCTTCTGATTTTCTTTACTTGCTTGGTCCTCATTCCCCCGCCGTCTTTTCTCGTTCCCGGCTCACCTGCTCCTAATCAGCACACGTGTCAGCCATCAAGCAGCTACCTCCGAGAAAGCTATCTGTTAGTATCTTGATTTGACTTTCCCCAGATTTCCCCTCAACGCCACCCCAAAATTGAGACACGGCCAAACCGGTTCCTAGAAATGAATATCAACCCTTCCATGCTGGAAGTTGAAAACCTTATTAGGACAGTGGGAGGGAGAGGAGGAAAAAAAAAAAAAAGAAGACCTTGATGTTGGTGGAGATAGCAGCTGAGGTCCTTGAGGCACCTCTGTGTTCTCACAAATCATGGAAAATAAAATCCGAGGGCACGAGTGTTCCTGTTCCGACACCAGAGGTCCAGGCAGTTGCTCTCCTCTGGTCCGTGTTTTCCATCTGGGTCAAACTGCAAAGCTTATAGTTCGAAACAAAGATCTTGATTCCCGCCCCCCCTCAGGCCTTTCTACAGGTCTCTGCTTTGGAACGAGCAGATCTGCCTTCTTTCCTCCGCCCCTTTAAGCAGCCCTGCTTCAAATGCCCTCTCCTGATTGGTCAGCTTTGCTCAGAGTGGCACCTGCAGGTTGAAGCACTTCCTCGTTGCCAACTTACAAACTTCTACCGAAGAAAATGACCTCCCGTTACTTGTTGGACTTTGGAGACACGCAGCTCTCAACTGCGACTGAAGTCCTTCGAGCCTGAATTCGATCCGAAGGATGAGAGCGAAAGGAACAAACACCAGCGGCAGCAATTTCTCCTACAGGCCTGTGCGTTTGGTAAGTAGTTTTAATATCAGCCGTGGTTCACATTTCCATGCTCAGCCGAGTCCGAAATGCACGAATTGCTCGTTTATTCACTTCAAGCTGGAAAAGTCCTCCTCGCGTGGAAACTCCGCGGGCAAAAAAAACTTCCAAAAGATCGGGCAAGAATTTTGTATTCGATACCTGAAAAATGCATAATTCTCCGCCACAAAGACGAAGGATTTTTAAATAGTTTGGGCTGCAGCCGTGACCGAATCCTTTAAACACTTAAGTTGCAAATATCCAATGAGCGCAGCTCGCCGCGGAGCCTGCAGCGCATCCATCTGCTGGGCTGCGGTATCTCATCCACCGCGGCCCGAGGGCCCTGCCCGTTCGAAAGTGGGTCTGCGTTTGTGTAACTGCCGATGTTGTGCCCTTTTTTGTAACTCTCTGTCTGAACCTCCATGTGTTTAAATGAGCAGTTTGTGAATAATGTTGAGGCTGTATGGTGTTAAGTTAAATGACAGTGGTTGCAGGTCAAAACAACTCTTCAGTGGGACTTCTGTGGGCCGCAGAGGTTCTGATTTAATGATATTGTATTTGGAAGGGACTGCCATTCTCAAGTGTCTTCTCATTTCTTTAATTTCCTCCCAGCAGTGATTGAAGTATAACGCTTGAACGAAATCCTACAACTTGCACAACTGACATTCTACCCTGAGAAAAATACCCGTCAGCTTCCCTCTACGGCAGCTCTTGCCCCCCCGCTGGTGTATGAACGGGTGATTTTAATCCATGGTAAAGCTCCATATGAGCTGAGACCATTTACCGTGATGTCATGATTTTGGTTTATCCTTTACAAACAGCTGATTCAAATAAATCGTCCCGCGAAGAACCAAAAGTGTGACCGTGGTTACGCTTGTTTTGCTTGAATACAGTCCAACTACTGTCCATACTTTCCTCCAATAGCTTTGTCGAATAAGCAGTATTATCTCGTGCGGGCAAAAGAAACACGCAGCACAGCTGCTGTTTTGAACACTTCGCTCGCTCATCAGCAGTTTGGTCCCGGTCGGTGTCGTGATCCTGACCCGTTGGTGGGGACTGAGGTGGAAAATGGGACTTTGCTCCTAAAAATGAAACGTAAACGGATCTTCATGTTCTTCGAGGTTCCATGCTAAACAAATGTATGTTCTCGTGTGGAGCCGACGGCAGAGCCAGGGTCGCCTCTGTAAGGAGAGCAGTGATCAGACGTCCCCAAGGTGGTCAGAAGGAGCCAGATGAGTCATTCGCTTCATGCAATTGGCACATAAGGGGAAGTTTGTGCACTCCTGTTGAGTAAGCAGAAGAAACAACTTCTGCACAACTTCTGGATGGTCCAACGCAGGAGAGCCCCCCCTTTCAGGTCAGCACTTCGCGGTCCACCTACACCTGGAGGACAATGACCGGTCCTTTCAGGACAGCAACGTCTCAGTTCTGGTTCGAGTGAACGAGTCAGAGAAGCCATCTTTGTCAAGATCAACACTCACATGGCTGGAGGTCCATCAGCACCATGCAACTCAACCTGGAGAGACCAACAACCCAACGCCAAACTGCCCAACCCCCTACTTTATTCCATTTTGAACCCCCTTCCGACTTGGACCACCTCCCAAACCCAGCAGTTATCTACTGAAAGTCTATATGCTATGCTGAAGGAGAGGCTCTCAGTCCAGTTGGCGCCATAAAATCTGTCCCATGTGCTGGATGATGGAGAACCTTCACACACTCCATAACAACCGTCCACGTTGAGGGTGGATTTGAGTTCACTGGCTTGGAAGGAGAAAGGAGGCAGCAGCCGGGGTCCCTGCTTTGTGACATCAGAGAGGAACCGAAGCCAAGTTTGTGTTTCCTTCCCAGTTCTTCCACTTCTACTCCTGGATCTTTATGTGAAACTGACTCGTCTGCCCTTTTTTTTCTAAATGTACTGAAAGGTCATTTATATACATGGAAAAAAAAACCACACATTTGAATGGCTTTGTAAATCCACTGAGAAGAGTTTGTATGCACATTTTTTTTTTATTTTTTTTTTTTTTGAGTGAACATACACAAATTCAGTCATGAATGCACAGCTTCGAACATCTGGCACCCAGAATCCGAACTCCAGCCCTGGAATTCTCCTCCATCCCCGGCCAAGACACCCAGCTCACATACCTGCTGTCCATTATACGTCCTAGGGGAAGATAGACCCGTTTCACTAGAATGTCGACTCCTCGGTTGCAGCCTGGACCGCGACTTTAGCAGATATCTCTATTCATCGGTGAATGCAGGTTTCCCCATATCTTTGGCAGATATCTCTTTTTTTTTTTTTTTTTTTTTTTCCCCTCAAACTGCAACTGGAAATCAACCCTATTCAATGTTTGGAGCCGACAGCACCAGATTTCAAGGGCTGTCTCGGGTCCGGCGCATTCACAAGGTTTTCCCTCTGCAGCCGCTTCTCCAATCACTCTGTGCAACACGCATGCTTTCCAGCCCGCTTTTTTTTTTTTTTTTTTTTTTTTTTTTTTTTTTTTTTTTTTTTTTTTTTGAGTTTTTTTTTTTTTTTTTTTTTGTTTTTTTCTTGGGTTTTTGCGGCCCCTTTTTTTTCCCCCCCCCTT
>CAAKHD010013263.1:64633-83761 GCA_901007705.1 Fistularia tabacaria | reverse complement strand
TGGTGGGTGGTTCAGATTGTGTGCTTGGGCGTGTGTGTGTGTGTGTGTGTGTGTGTGTGTGTGTGTGTGTGTGTGTGTGTGTGTGTGTGTGTGTGTGTGTGTGTGTGTGTGTGTGTGTGTGTGTGTGTGTGTGTGTGTGTGTGTGTGTGTGTGTGTGTCTTTTTACTTCTGTGTGTGTGTGGTTTGGGGACTGTAAACAGCACCCAAGTCTCTTCCCCCAACAGAACAAACCAAAATTGAATCAATTAGATTTAATTTATGACCGGGTTGCTTGCCGCTGACAGTCTGGCGCTGCAGACCGAATTTCCGCTGCCCGCTGAATGAAAGTGGCGGCCGGATCAGGCAGCGCTTCAGCCTCAGCGTGGCTCCTGCACTGTTTTGAAGACAAGCTATTCTGGTGTTCACATTTAAAAACCCGCCCAGCGGCTGTCGGGCCAGCCGAGGTCTGCAGAAGCGATCGACTCCTTTGACAAATTGCATTTTGCCAGTGTTTTGCAGCCCGGACAGATCCACCTTCAGTTGTTCCGCTCAATGCCTTCATATGGACCCGTGCTCCTGGGCAAACAAATTAGGTGATACGTGGCGTGTTTGTGGGCGCTCGGGTTTCCTAAAGGTATGTTTCCAGCATGATGATTGGCTAATGATATTTATCTTTAACTTCATTATGGTGGAAGTGAGTTATCCTGGGGGAGCAAGAAAAATCAGATTTTTAAGAAAGGATATTGTACTGCTTTTTTTATCAGGAGCTGCATGACGGCGGATACGTCTCAAGATGCCACAGTGTTTTTTTTGAGTTTCTCTTGATCGAAGGAATGATAGCTCGTGGCGAAGGGTCCTGGCCGCTCGGCGGTCACAGCCACAAGTTTTATTTGCAAACTCTGTTTACAAGTTTAACGGCGATTCTCGATATCCAGTTTCTTCCGTGTTCTGGTGCTGAATTGGCACGTCATCTCCTGAGAAATTAGGGCAAAAGCAGAAAGTCCATTGTTTGTGTGCTTTGTTTTGAGTCACGCTCTGCCACGCCAGCTTCCTGGGACAAAGAAACAAAAAAAAAAGTCGATAAGGCATATAATGGTCAGGGAAAACCGGAAATGATACATCCCATAAGGTGGATGCCAATGGACTTTCCTAGCTGATGGGACTAAAGAAGAGTCCTGCTTTTGTCTTGGCTTTTTTCACAGTGATCGCAATGTAGTGAGTTGCTACCCATGCCTTGAAAGGACTGGAACTGAACAGAGACCCTTAAATCATTGCCGCTATTTCTATTTTGTACAATTTCCTCCGCATCAGAGTTATATGGGAAGGTTTTGTAGTTTTCCTCTGGTGCTGCTCTTTTTAAATATACGGATGTGGTATCTTCTGAGTCAAGGTTGATGTTCTGTACATGGCGCCGATCACAAAGCAGTTGTCTTGTGGTGGACACTGAGGGGCGTGGCCTCTCACCCCACGGGACTAGGGGCCGGGGGCGTGGCTTCGGCCGAAGGGTTATTTATATATGCGACCCGGAAGTGCACGGAGCAGTGTATAGTGGTGTGGTGGTGCTCAATAATAAACGGAATCTCTCATTCAAGACTCCGAGGCTTCGTGAACGATTATCCTCGCCGAGCACCACAGTCTGACCCTTTCCAAGTACGTCAAGACCACAATCTTTAAGATGTTATACAGAAACCAAATATATCCACCTTGGAGCAAGCACTTGGAGAAAGCGGTTAGAAAACGCTGCCTTTTACCGGACCGGAACCTATGACAGATCCAAGCTCAATATGGGCGGCCGTCTGCCTCAACCCGGAGAACAAGAAAGAGGAACAGAGAGATAGAAACTACCGGTGTGATGAAGACACAGGGGTATGAGGGTTGGGAAGCACACATTAGCTTTTACTACGGATACCATTAGCACTAACCGTTACATGCTTACAGCTGAAATTATACAATAATACCTTTAATATTCATAAAAATGGTAAACGACTGAGGAGGCGCTAGAGTAGATCATCCCCTGGGAACCTGCAACATTTCGAGAGCCGAGGGACTTGGGAGAAGATATGAGGTTACTGTCATGCAGTGATGAAGGGACATGAGGAGGGGTAGGAGGAAGGAGAGAAGTGCTTCATGGGATATCTCTCGGGTGAGTAAGCCTCTGGCAGCAAAACTATATCTGAGTATGGCTTTTGTTATCCATTAGCACGTTCGCTTCCTCTGATAGCGTTCCAATGTCTTTATTTGCTAAAGGTCACTGTCTTTGATTATGATCGTCACAGTCAATACGATTAGTGATCGCCCAAAGTCGTTTGCGCCATTGTTGGCCCGCTGCTCTGATTTGAACCATCATCGCATTCATAAAACAAATGACACGCCTGCTCCTTCGAATGAAAACACTGAAAACTTTCCACACTGTCCCGTGATGAGGCTAAAGCTCACGCTTGATCTAGTTCACCAGAACCTGTTCAGTGGTTTAAAAACAAACATTGCAGGGAAATGTACCTTATATTGGCACGCAAGTGGGGACGGTCTCTCCAATGAACTCCAATGAACTTTTTGTCAAGACGTTTTTGGCGCGCCAAACCTTATTTCACAGAAAAAAATATATGTGTGCTGCGTACAACACCAATGATCTGAAGAACTTCAGAGTTATTCTTTGGCATCCTGAGGTTTAGCTCTTCGGACCTTCGACAAAACAGATATTGATGTATGAAAGTTCAGACCTTCTGTGCAACATTATCTTGTTGGATCTACTTAAAGGGAAAGAATACTGTCTAATATTCTGACCGGTGCGGTTCATGTTTGAGAAATGCGTCTGGGTACTAGTAACGGCACAAGAACAGACAGCAAAAAAAAAAAAAAAAGAAAAACAACCCGCACACAAGAAAGCGGCAGTCAAGTGAGGCTGGAGAGTGTGGAAAAAAACCCATATCAACAACTGGCAGTTCAAGAGCGTTTTGCTCCGAGGCCTCAGCTGTCAGTTAGCAGCCAAGCAGATCGGATGCCTGCCTGTGCCCTGCAGTACAGCCTGCTGGAAGCGGGTGGTAAACCTGTGGTCATGAGGCTGAGGAGCCTTATTTCTTTCTCTTCTTGCTGGTTTGAGATCAGGGACTGACAGCAGACAGGCAGGGCTGTCCTCCCTTGCAGGTAAGCTACATATCATGGCAGCAGCAGCAGCTCTGACTTTATCTCCAGATCATCTCACACGAAGAGTATCTTCCGCATCCTCATCTCTGCTGCCTCCAGCTCTGCCTCCTGTCTTCTCCTCAGCGTCCCCAAGCCAGATGACACGGCTGGTCTCACCTCCGTCTTATCCACCTCCTTTCACTCTGGCTGATACTCTTTTATCACCCAAGTCACTTTTTTCTGGCCGTCCCACCTGCTTGCACACATTTCTCCACCTCTTCTCCACACCCTCTGTTGTTCTGGACTGTTAAACACTTGCCACTTAAACTCCTCCTGCTTCTTCTCCAATCTCCCTGCAGCCTCACCATTCCAACTCATTCACACACATGCATTCTGTGTTGCTGCAGCCGACCTTCATTCCTCTCCTCTCCAGGTCATACCTCCACCTTTCTGGACTTTCCTCCAGCTCTTCCCTGTTCTGCTCTCACTATGGCTCACAATGTCATCTGCAAAACATCATGCCTCATGGAGATTCCTGTCTAACCTCATCTCTCAGCCTGTCCATCACCACTGCAAACAACAAGGGACCCAGAGCAGAACCCTGATGCACTCCCACCTCCAACTTCGAACACTTCGGTGACACTTCACTGTGCAACACTGTGCAGACAACTCACTCCTGTCTTACAGCTCTCATACATGTCCTGCACCACTCCAGCACACTTTGCTGGCATTCCAGATATCGTATGGTGATTTAAAAAAAAAAAAAAAAAAGAAATATGGCAGACAAGAACGGTATGCTGTCCAGCCCATTGGGGAAAAATGAAAATCTATGAAGGAGAGAGTAGGCTTGGAAAATAGGGGTTGGTTTAGGAGACCAGATGGGAGGAGCGATCGTAAAAATCACCATAGAGGATAAACTGTTGTCTGTTCCACATTAAGTGAGATGACATCTCAAGTGACTGCTAGTTTACGCTGCTGTGTTTCCTGATCCGGCTTTATGAAGAGCAGCTGGTGGGCAACTGAGAGACCTCTTCACAGCCTGTGGAAATGAACACATCAGCCTAATGCTGTCGTGGGGCGGCAGGAAATTATGTTTTATTCTTCCTAGTGTCTGCATGGGTTTCCTCCCAAAGTTCAAACACATGCAGGAGGTTCACTGGAGACCCCCAACTGTCCAGACATGTGAACGAAGAGGTGAATGGTTGGACGAGGTCCTGTGATCAGCTGGTACCGGTCTCACATGCACCTGAATGGACAAATTTCTAAGGCCTGGTTTTGAGTATTTTTTGTATTTTTATTTTTGGATGAGTTTCCACTGCTTGTGGGGAAAACAAAGGGTCTCTGTTGTACATATGAAACCACCAATATGTTCTTTTGTATTCAGACCAAAGTTGTTGCACAACAATCTCAACTCAACTGACATCTTATATTTCATGCTCATGGCACACGGCTCCTTGTTTTAAGCAAAAACAGCGGGAAGCAACCGAACCCCAGTCATTCATACTCATTTCAAAATGTTTCAGTGGCTTTGCAGTTTCTAGTCTTCGACTGTTGTCTCGTTGGAGCAGCTGAGTTCTCCTCTGAACCTCTCGGAAACATCATTTGAGGATGCTGTGCAAGGGGAGAACACCTTTAGAAAGTAACAATGTCAGGAATGGTCAAGAGAAGAAGAAGAACCATAGCTTGAGAGCTCCAAGCTCAAGCTCCTTGGACCTGTTGGGATGTGTGAAGGAGCTATCATGTGAACAGCACAGTGGAAATCGGAGCCTTTCTTAAAAGGCATGTCCAAAGATGCCCCGGGCTGTTAAGCTTCTCTGTACACGTTTGTAAATGTAATTTTTTTTCCTAATTACCTCTCAAAAACTGATTTGCACGCCTCATTTCAATTCCAAACCGACCAGGAAAACAAGGCCTGCTCAGTGATCAGCTAGACCAAGACTTGGTCAGACCTCACCCTGCCTGACTGAGCTCCTCCAGGAGGTTCCCGTCTCTCTGTTTGTCTTCTCATTCTCAAAAACACAATCTGTAAATCCTTACCTGCACCCTTCCATCTTTTATTCAGGTGGACAAGGTGAGGACCACACGGAGGGGAAAAACAGAAAACAGGAATCCAAAGCAAAGAGAGTCCAGTCCTATACAAATGTACTTTTGCTTGCGCACTCCGCTTACTCAAAACCTACCACAATCTTCTGACTCAGCCACTGTAAAAATTGCTTTGACGTTTTGAGTCATCCATTCATTTTGCCGCGTCATCCTTTCCCATGTAAACGCCACCAACACTCATCCAATAAGTAGTTTCCAGTCTGCACATAAAACCAATAGGTGTTTTTGAGCGTGCGTCTATGGGGCGGCTGCGGCTCGGTCGGTAGAGCTGGCACCCGCCCAATTGGAGATTTGGCGGTCTGATTCCCGGCTCCTCCCGTCTGAGTGTCCTCAGGCAGACGATTAGCACCTTACAATAGCGGCTCCGTTGCCGTGTGAAAGCACTATACGGCCACTTAACAATCCCTTCTCTGCACTCTGATACATCTGGAGACAGCCAGAACTTAGGTTTACTTGTCGTGGCAACTGAACTGGAATGTCTTCACTTGAAGACGTTTCGGCCCTCATCCCAGAGGCTTCTTCAGTTTCGGGGGGTTTCCGACATTTCTTTTACATTGGGAAACTCCCCACAGGTCATTGGAACTGAACAAGCCTCTGGGATGAAGGCTGAAACGTCTTCAAGCGAAGAAATCCAAGTCCAGTTGCCACGACAGGAAGATTTTGCTGAGAATTCACCATGACCTGGATGACTGAGAACCTCCACGGACAACTTGGGCTTACGTTCTTCTGTTGACTTCAGCTGGGCCTCAAGGAAGCTGCTAAGTATCAGGGACAACGTCTCTGACCCTTTGCATGCTGCACTCAAGTCCTACCAGAGCACCTCCAGCCGTAGACTGAGACCACTGAGGAGCACCGTAGAAGATCTTTCTTACCTGTGGCCATCAAACTATATAACTCCTTCCCTTTCTGCAAGATCGAAACCTAAAAGCAATATATCCATAGCATGTTTTGAATGAAAAGAAAGAATGCATGTAATTTTGGAGCCTTCTGGCAAAAGAATTTCCTTCGGGATTAATAACGTTCTATTCTATTCTAAACTCCTAAACAAACTGACAGACGTGTTCCTCTGCGTTATTCCGGACTAAATGATACAGATGGGTATATAATCTTGAATGGCAGTTTGTGGTCATGGTCAGCTGTGCAACATTGTGTATGTAATATTGCACTTATCAGCCTGTGTGAAGATGCTCGCAACATTGCTGGATTGAGTTTACCGACTGTGTTACGCAGAAAGCTAACCCTGCAAGCGTTGGCCATGATGTGCAAGGAATGATTGAATAATTGTTACCCTACCAGCATCAGGCTGCCAGAACAGGCGGGGGGTAATGGAGGACCCATGGAAAGACGTGAACCAAGTCCAAGGCACACATACTGGTGAGATGCAAAGCAAATTTGACCCAGGAGGTGTACAGATGGCCATGATAGGGTTTAACAAGCAGGGAGAGGGGAAGGAGACTGAGGAACCAAGCAAAATTTAAAGGACTGTGTGTGTGTGTGGGGGGGGGGGTCACCATCACTTCCAGTGAAGGGGTGTGGCTGAACAAAGAAAAACGTCAAAAAACTCGGAGCGGTCATACTTGGAGTGGCAGATCGGGGTCAGTCTGGATAGAAAAGAAAAACAGTCTCAGATTCACCCTCCAGCTCTCAGACCTGATTTTGTCAGGTGGGGGTTTCGGAACGAGGCCGGATATCAGCAGACAGTTCTGGACTGCTTTGGAAAAAGGGCAGAAGCCGTGGCTGCTAGCTGTCGGGGGGGAGGTTGTGGATTTCCAGCCCAATCTATATGGAATCTGCTGACAGATGTTGGGGTGAGGGGCCAGAAGAGAGCTGTCTGAAAATTGGGGGAAGCATTGGAAAGAGTCTCCTGCTGGTTCTTGCCCAGGAGGGAGGACACCAGGAGCCTGGACAAGAGAGGCAGCGACTTGGCCACAGTCACTGATGAACTGAGGAGAGATCTGAATCCCATTGAAGGAATGCTTATTTCCCTGCTTACCTTCGTTTGGCCGGGGATTCATGCTTCTTTACATGGCTGTGGCCTTATTCCTTGGATCTTAAAATGCAAACACGCCCCCAAAATCCCAGCAATCTAGTGGGAAAACAGTCAATATGATACTCGGATATTCCATGCTTGGCCTGGTCGGGTGCAGTTTGACAGCACTTTAGGGCTGAAGCTCTGAAAGGAAGTCGCTTGCCCTGGCTTGAAACAGTCGAAATTAGAGTTCTAGTCCAATCATTCATTCATTATCTCGTGCTTTTCCTGCACTCAGGATTCATAGAGACCAACAGCCTTTCACGCTAAAACTGAAAAATTGTGGCGACTTCGAGATGGACGCGTCTCAGTTGGTGGAGCAGGTGTCCCGCAAAATGGAAGGTTGATGATTCCGATGGCCTTGTTAGCACCTTGCTACCCTACTTAATGCCCAGTCTAAAATGTACTGAGGACAATTCTATTATCAGTAGTTCTATTCAGTTTTTAGTGAGCATGTGTTTTCTTGGTACCTTGTTAAATTGCTGGACTCATTCTTGGTGGTTATTGTGGACAGCATGTGAGCAGCGCCGGTTTTGTCCGGGTCCCAAAAAGCAGAAAACACGATGCATAATTATCAGATTCTTCTAATAAGCCAATAGTTTCGAGTGCCAGGAAGATGCTGAACATTGCATTATCTCCTCGCCCATCAGTTTGAGAGTCAGTCTGACTGCAGGGTACTCTGGGAAGAAGCTCACATGTCCTGTTATCCAGCAGCTTTTCTCAAGTATCCCAGCGGGTAGAAGCTTTCCCGGAGAGTTCTGGCTCTGCCCAAAGTTTTACTTTCACTCCTGAATATAAAATAACAACAAAAGCACCGATTTTCTTATTGTTGACCTCGGGTAAGCCGTAAAGCTGCAGATCATTAAACAACTCCGAGGTTGGTCAAGAGGAACATTTATGAGAATACAAATGCAGTGTTGCTGTTGATGCGGAGCCGAGAATATCCAGATACTCTGTCTGGGGCTTGAAAGAAAATCTTTGCCGACGTTGGCGGGAGACTGACCTTGACTCTGTGAAACCCAGCAGGCCTCTCAAAATGTTAAATAAAGGGATACATTCTGTTTGTTGATGTGGAATTCCCCCAATTTTGCACAGGAAGTTTATTTACTTATGAGGAGTGAAAATTAGGCTTTAAATCCTATTGTGACTCTTAAAGTCGTCCAGTGCTGGAAGATAGTCCTGAAGTTATCATCGTGATTATAAAATCATCTGGTAGCAAGAACTGTCTTTCCATTTACGCCAATAATAGAACTTTTAGTCGAATGCTATTGAAATTAAAATAATTCCCCACCTGGCTGGGATTACAAAACTTATTTGGATTCTGTAACACAATCTTCGAATCCTCCAATTTATTCTCAATTGTCATATGTACTTAATTTTTATTTCTTTTTGAATGTGACCAGAATCCATCTGTGAATGAATCAACAATGGCTGAGATTCAAGATTCAAGATTCAAGATTCAAAGCGTTTATTGACACATGCACAGTGTAGAATAGTGTTTCCCTGTACAGTGAAATTCCTACTTTAATAAGGTAAGATAATACTTTATAGATCCCCATAGGGGAAATTCGGGTGTTGCAGCAGCAACATTAGAGAAAAAGAAAAAACAGGAAAGATATATAAACACATATATCAGTGTAAACACATATGCACATATGTCACCATACATTCCCACACACACGTTTACGTACATATATACACACACATACCCATACCTACATATAATATATATACACAATATACACTTACACATATATACACACACATACCCATACCTACATATAATATATATACACATACACACAATATACACTTACATAAATATTCACACACATATCCATACCTACATATAATATATATACACATATACACAATATGCACATATATTCACCAACATATCCATACCTACATATAATATATATACACATATACACAATATGCACATATATTCAAAAAACATATCCATACCTACATATGATATATATACACATATACACAATATGCACATACACATATACACATTTACACATAGATAGCACTTTGCTGTCCGCAGTGCATTTTGATATGTGTTGAAGAAACAATGATGGTAAACATTATTATAAATATGAACAATGATAGCAGTGCAATAAGACATTTGAGTGCAGCTTGATGTGCAGCTCACAAAGTGCAGGTGCATGTAAATGGGCAGTAGTTACATGAATGGGCATTAGTTACTTGTGCGGTTGAGCGCTGCACTGACTGTGCTGCATGTAAAGTGCAAAAACAGAAGGCTAGGAGTCTGGTGGCAGTTGGATAGAATGAGTTCCTCAGTCTTGTCCTTCTACATTTCACACATTGTCCCTCCAGCATCTCCTGGGTCATCCCGGAGCCTCCTCCTTTCCATGCATGGAAAAGGCATCCAGGAGGCATCCTCACCAGACGCCCGAGCCACCTCATCTGTCTCCTTTACTCTGAGCCCCTAACTCTACCTCTGACAAGACAGAAACCCTTGAAACCCATTTTCCAGGAAACTCATTTCTGTGATCCCCCTCTTTCGTATCTTTCGATACCCACAGCTTGTGACCGGGGGGAGATGGTTACAGTGTAGATCGCCCTGTAAATCGAGAGCTTCGCCTTTTGGATCAGCTCATTCTTCTCCACGTCCGACCAATTACAGAGCCTGCACCTCCTGTTGATCTCCTGCTCCATTCTGGCCTCACTTGCGAGCAAGACCCCAAGATACTTGAA
Organism: Fistularia tabacaria; assembly: GCA_901007705.1. Classification (NCBI taxonomy): domain Eukaryota; kingdom Metazoa; phylum Chordata; class Actinopteri; order Syngnathiformes; family Fistulariidae; genus Fistularia; species Fistularia tabacaria. The sequence continues at coordinate 73,800 of CAAKHD010013263.1, read as the reverse complement.
CTCCTTCACTTAGGGTAGGATCTGAACCCCCGACCTGGAGAGGGCACTCCACCATTTTCCAGCTGAGGACCTCAGCCTCAGATTTTCATCCCAGTAACATCACATTGTGCTGTGAGGCTCTTTTTAAGATGTTTTCCAAAGCTCAGATCACTGTCGAGGTAACGCCCAAATTTCCTAGGCTTAGCTGGACATTACTCTCATACTGAGCAGCTCTGATGTGTGGCCTCTTTAATACTTCAAGATATGATTTTATATTTCCACGAATACAATGTCTGGGGACAACAGGATTGTGATTTTGGGGATAAAAAATGTAACCTAATGGTAGCATACAGTGGTCTAAGAATAAACCCTTGTGGGGTTTAATGGATAAATGGCTCATATGGCTGGGTGAAGGATTCTTCAATTGACCTTCTTTTTCACAAAAGTTTTAAGTCACTCAGTGACATGAGTGCCGTGGAATGCTGTACTGAGGTCCGACAGGACCTGAGAAAAACATCCCCAGGATGTAGCCAGTAATAAGCAATAGAACAACTATCAATCATTTATTCAATTATCACTATGTGGTTTCACCTTTGTCACCGTACTTTCCCAAAGTGTTCCAAAACCAGTTTCTCTAAAAATTTGGGAAATATATTACAAACGTAACTGACTGACTGATGGTCAACGTGTACAAGTGTGATCGAAGGGTCAACACGGAGAGAGGTCATCTTAGCGCAGTCTGACTGCGGGCCATTTGAAAGAATCCCGGGACACATTTGCAGCAAAGTTGAGAGGCGAAATCTCCTCCAACCCCGAATGATTGAGCTGGGATTGTTTGCAGATGACGGATTCCACTTCCATACGGCATAAAGTGTCGACATGTATTAATGTCACTTCAGCGGAAACTATCAGGCAAATAGATACTTGGACAGCGAAATGTGTTGTCATAGGCTTAGAGTGCAGTCTCTGTTAGAAATGAATTTTATACTTTGAGGCCTTTGGGCCTATCTGCTTCATGAGTACACTGGCCAAGTGACTGGGACCACTTGGACTGGTGCAAGCCTTCGCTCAATCATTCGCCACTCGTGGACAATGAAAACTCGGAGGAAGGAAGGCAGAGAATCAGGAACGAAACCAAGAAGGCACAAAAAACACATACAGATTCTACCTGAAATGACCCCAGTCACCCAAATTGAATTTTAGTTGGAATAATAAATCTTCTTTTCCTTTGGGCTGCTCCCACCGGGGGTTGCCAAAGCCAATCACCTGCCTCCATATAAACCTCTCTCCTGCATTCCCTCTTCTCACACCAACTGATGTCATGTCCTCGTTCCCTGTATCTATAAATCTCCCCTCTGGTCTTCCTCTTCCACCTCCTGCCTGGCAGCTCCTGCCCAGATCTTCACCATCCCTCCTCTTTCCGTGTCCAAACCATTTAAATCTGACTGTATCTCCAGAACGTCTAACATGTGATGACCCCCTCATAAGAGAACCTCCAACATCTTCTTCTCTGCTACCTCCAGCTCTGCCTCTTGTCTTCTCCCCTGCGTCTCTAAGCCAGACAACATGGCTGCTCTTCATCTCTGTCTTCTTCACCTTCCCTTTCACTCTCTCAATTGCAGAAATAAACAATTTATATCAAATAAAACAAAATATTCATCAAACTAGTAAAGCTAGACACCTTCTGTTTTTCTCTTCAACAGAATTTTACGAAAAAATGAGACCTCATTTTGAGCTGCTTTGCATTCTTCAAATAGTCAAATGGTTTGGATGAAAGATGGCGGTCTAAACAAATTTACCCTGGCATCTCAGACAAGTCCCGTCTCCGCTTTGAAGCAGCTAGGCATTTTAGGTCGCCACAAACTCGATTTCACTCTTCGGTAAATTGTGTCATGGTGCCTTTCACAACTTGTTTTACCGACTCATGCCGACTTTAAGCCTCGCTGAATAACTAAACTAATTCCGTGCGCAAACCCATTCCTGAAGAGGCCTTTGAATCTAACAGCGAGTCGTTCAAACAGGCAATTACATGCCGGTCGGAACGGAGAGGATGGGCTCTGGCAGCAGGACAGCAGTCAGGAGGAGGTTGTCTTTGGAAAGGAAATATAAAGATAAGAGGTTTCACGTTGATTAATGAATGTACAAATGTATTAATTCTCTATACCGCTTAATCTGTAGTCGGAGTTGCATGGGGAATGGAGCTTATCCCAGCTCTCATTTGGCGAGAGACGGGATTCGCCCTGGACGGGTCGTCAGTTGATCGCAGGACCACATATGGAGACATACAACTATGGACACAGTCATTTGCATGTCATATTGAAGCATACAACTATTTACTCTCTCATTCACATGTGGTCTTGAAGCATACAACTATTGACCCACTCACGCACACATCTATAATTTTGGAGTTACATTTATCCTTCTGTCTCAGATTTCTCTCTCCAGTTTCACTAACTACAATCTATCTCTGAGTAACATATTCCTAGATGGACACTTGCGAAAGACCTACAGGTGAATTTTTTTAAATTCATTTCTCATGTGTTCTCAGGGAGTGGAAAGGGGCCATTGGCTGCTTTTCCCAAAAATGTACATTTCAGCAAAGCAAAACAAAATATTTCCATACAACTGAATATTCAGTATCTGGCTGCACCTTGAGTTCCAGTCCTGGATGCAACACAAAGTAGGAATGATCTCCTGAACAGACCGGCGCTGACCTCAGCCACACACGGCTCGAGTTGCTGCAAGTATTTACGGTATTTGTGATGATGTATCAGTGCAGTATTCTTCTCCGGAGGCCCTTGGGACGGGGTCAAGTGCCCATTATAGGCACGTAAAACACATGTGCACCGTACGGTTATAACCTCATTACCCCACCCATGTGCATTCTAGGTTGAGATCCAGGAGCAGTGCGGAATCCATGTTTCTCGACATCAACTTTAGGCGGAGCCCGCTCTCTGAGACCCCAGCTTGTGTTTCGGGTTGGTCAAAGACGGTCCTCCTGATAGTTGCATTCTTGATCCCTTTGCAAAAAGCGTGCATGGCCGTCTCCGCGTCCAAAGTGGGTAAACTCTGAAAGATGGACTGAGTTTCAGGTCTTCAGCGTTCCAGGAAGGTTTTATAGACCGTCTTCCGGGATGATGGAGATCGTGTCCGACATGCCGGGGTGGTGAAGCTTTGCATTCACGCCGACATCTGACGCCACCTTTGGATGCCGAACAAACATCCCTCACTTTGTTCCTCCATGACAACAGTTTTACTGCCACTCCGGACACTGTCGCTCTTGGCTCCTCAACCTGTTGCCCTCAACTCAATCAACTGATAACCGGGCTGTAAAACAATTTCGGACGCCACAGTCCGCTCTGGTTAACCCTTAGGTAAGTTTGATTTTTTTTTTTAATGTTCGCTAAACTGAAGGAAAAAATGTGCATACAAGGAATTTTTGTCCGGGTTAAAAACTTAAAATGAAGCACTGTAGAAAATCTACTGAGGGTTTCATTTGACAACACTCAGGTGTCACGATCGATATGAAATCTGGATGAGGATGAAATATTATATTCATCGTAAACTTGTATAGTTTAAGAGCTTTTGATGAAACGTGTTTGTTTCACTTTTATCCCTGCAAGAACAATCGTTTCAGGCTCGATCCAAATCCAGCGACGAAAACGCTGATTTTATCGCCCCCGGGGGGAAAGGTTGAATGAGCTTTTAACTGCCTCGTAAATGCGCGATACCCGTCGTTCTCCTTTTCCCATTCTCGCCCCATTCTTGCCCCAGTCTCGCTGTTAACTTTGGGGTTTTTGTCTCGCGCTTCCAAAATGGGTCCTTGTGATTTCGGAAACAGCTGGGGATCGCATCAATATACGGCAATTCATTTTGCGAGTGAATTAGTTTTGGCTGAGCGGCAGCCTTCCCCTTCTTCTGTAATTTGGGCTGCGTTCCCGGGCGGCTCAGTGAGGGGCGAGCCCAAAGGGTATTGGAATTCTTGCAGAAGTGATATAAAATGTAACAAGTCTTGGCTGGTATCCCTAATGGCCAGTCCAAGACAGGAGGGTGAGTAAATGACGTTAATGACTTAGTCGCCATGTGTTCAGTACCTTCAAGCGTCTGCCTTTTACCTTGTGATTACGAAGTTTGTTTCGAGCATTAGCTCCATAATGAAGTTTAAAGGGCTTGCTTTAAGCGGTCTTTGTGAAGTGCGCAGAAACGATTCTTCAAGCCTTTGAAATAGAACAGGCTCCAACTTGGGGCGGGTCCATCAATTATGACGCCGATGAAACCTCTCCAGACGTCGCCACAAGACCAACAGTGACACCTGACCCGGCCCACTCATGTGGCCGTCCTGAAAGTGTCAAACCATAATATTTTACCCCTCCATCAGTACTCCACACTTTTACCCCTGCAAGAAGACACCAGCCTCGCTTGCAGTTTTAAAAACCATCTGTCCTTGTGCTTTTTCGTCAGTATGAAACATGAATCCGATGCTTTTGTCACGAGGCGCATTAGTGTGAAATCGGAAAATACAATGCTCGGTGCCCCTTTAACCCCCGGAATCATCTTTCAGGCATGGAGTAACAGGAATGTTGAAGATGTGCGTTTGTTGCTTGAGTATCTTCGTTTTAGCATAAATACAGTCTTTACAGGAATACACTTAGCAAAAGGTGCACTGTCTGTTTTCACTGCCATGCGGTCAGAAGAAACCTCGAGTTGGAGTTAAAAACGATATATAAGCATTTTATTTCAAAGATAGATCGGGTCCTCCAACGCTATATACTGTCTCTTCTCAGGTCTCCATAACTGAGTACTGGTCATGTGATCCGCCCCTCTCCATGGTATCTATAGCAGGAGGACCTTATTTGGCTCTGATGACATCTGAGGCCACTGCCATGGATCCCCACTACTTCATCATGTTGACCTCGTCTGTGCACTCCATCATACAGAGACCTATTAAAATCACTTGACATCTTCAGACTCTCCCATGTGGCTCGTTGGGATCCATTGTGTGCGAATTTTAATTCCACGTATGTTGTAACTGTGGTCTTGAAAACAGAGGAAGCCTTTTTGGGATGAAAGGTGAAGTTCAATGGCCACCGTAATATTTTTTCAGCAAGTACCATGATTTCCATATTTTGGATGGATTAAAAACCCGTAGGTTAGATAGGAATCTCCAGATAATCTCTTAGATAGGAAACACGATAGTGTTTGCAGATGACTTTATGATCTGTAGTGTGAACAGGTGGAGGAACATCTAGAGAGGTGGAGGTATGCTCTGGAAAGGAGAGGAAATAAGGTCAGCTGCAGCAAGACAGAAGAGGTTTGTGTGAATGAGAGGGACCCGGGTGGAACGGTGAGGCGTCAGGCAGTGGAGATGTAGAAGATGGAGGAGTTTAAGTACCGAGGTTCAACAGTCCAGACCAATGGAGAATGTGAGGAGGTGATGAAGAAGCAAATGTGAGCAGGTTCGAGGAGGATGGGCAGGATCCGTTTCAGGATAAGGAACGAGTCCATCAGAGGGTCATGTTAGATGCTCTGGAGATAAAGTCAGACTGAGATGGTTTGGACATGGACAGACGAGGAACAGTCAAGATCTCGGTAGAAGGATGCTGAGACTGGAACTGCCCAAAAGGAGGTCTAGAGGAAGACCAGAGAGCAGGTTAAAGATGGAAGGAAAGAGGACAGGAAGTGAGTTGGCGAGAGAGAGGTGGGCTACCACCTGCGCCTAGCCGTCTCTTGTATGATTCAACCATTTAAATAGTTTCGAAATCCAACGCAAGAGTTGGTGTTTGAACTGTCGCACGCTCTACTTTCCACTCCGTGCGTCTCGTCCTCTCAACTTTCCAATCTTTGAGCCGTCGACCGTGTCAATATGTAATAAAATCATTTCATTGTTTATTCTTCTATCCATGAAAGGCTCCTATTCCATGCTGTTTGTTTGTCTGTCCTGGAAGGTGGGAGCTGTCGCAGGCTGATTACCCCTCGACACCATGATGTTTTTTTTCTCTTAAAAACATCCTCAAGACGATAGAAGACACACGATGGGTCCCAAATTATCAATAATCAACTCGCTAGTTGTACAACACCCTCTTTGGCTGGAGAACAATGATAAAGGGCTGTACACGCACCATGTTAGTATCCATGACTTAGAGGGGCTGGCGTTAGGATTCACATTGAGTTTGTGCCAACTGATGGTTTGTGCAGATAAAACACAACCTTCTCGGCATGCAGGGACTAATCAGAGTTCGGGTCCAAGGAAGCGATTGCCTTCAAAACCAAAGGGATCAGAGTAAATTCTCTCCAAACCCACCATAAAATGAGTGAATTAACAGACAAATATAGTCCTCACACAAGCAGATCCATGTAAAGCGATCAAAACCTCACAGCATGACTGACAGCACCCTCAAATTCAGTCCAGATTCCATCCACAAGGATAATAATTATGTGTAAATTTGACGAGCAGTCAAATAAAAGTTGTCCAAAATCAGTGTTCAACCAGTGTTGTTTCTTGGACATACAACTGTTGCCTGCCTTTTTGTGCTATTGTGTGTCCGGCTTATAATTTTTTAACAGAAATGAAGCTGATCCAAAGATAATCTTCCTTTGAGCTGAAGGTCAGGCCGGAGCCTCCAGGGCTTGGTTTGGGTCGTTGACCTCTCCGAGTAGGTTGTAGGACACAGATAGCTCTGCGGTTGTGTTAATGTTGACCTGTCTTGGGATGGATCTCAGCATGTGTGGGTGAATAGATGTGTCAAAGGTCCTCTCCTCTGCTCAGTGGAAGTCCATCCCGTCTAACAAAGATGGCCGCTGACTCCTCTCTCAAACCACCTGTCGTCTCCGACCAGAATGCGGACATGCGGTCTTCAAAGCAGTGGCCCTTGTCCTTCAGGTGTGGGTGGACTGCGGAATCCTGACCTAAACAGGTGGCTCTCCAGTGTTGGAACAATCCTTTTGAGCAGAGGTTGTTTGGTCTCATCGATGTCAAGGTCAACAGACTCCTCGTTGCTTTTGACAGCACATTCTGGACTTTGTGTCAGAGTGGGCCGTCTTGGGGTGTGCCGGTCTTTGCCGTAAGCTGTTGTGGGGTTTGACAAGTGCTGCGATTGGGCGTTTGTGGAAAACCCTTTGGAGTTTTCTTTCTGAAATACCAGCAATTAACTGTATTATTGTGTTTTTTCGGTCTTTGTCCTGATCCGTGCGCCGTCTTCTGGCGGTAGGTAGTTCAGTCAAAAGGCAAACATTCAGTTCATGGAGTCCACATTGGCCTCAGGGTCAAAGGTGCCCTTTTTTGACTTTCAGCATTCAGTGAGACAAAAGGGTGAAGCAGCCCCAGCCGACAGCTGCCAACCATGTCTGCTGTATAATTAAGGTGGGCTTGGTATCCATGCGGAGAGGTACCAGCTATTTCCTGGAATATGACAGCGATGGCCAAGACTGCGGGTATGACAAGTTTTTACTGATACTTCATTTTTTTTTGAAGCGTCATCTATTAAGTTTGCGTTATAATCTTAGCTCCATCCTGTCCTTGTGTAACCATGAACAATGGAATGAAAGAACTAGACACAAAAACAAATCCCGTAAAACCACAGTCTTCATCTGTTGGCCACAAAGCATTTCTACAAGACCTGAGTCACCGCTGCTGGCAACAAGCATTGGGATTCATATGGTTTCACTAACATTCACCAACATTCTGCTTTGTTATTTTTATTTATTTTATGCTGCATCGATAAAAAAGAGAAAAACTTCCATTAGATCGGTTCACCTGGACTTCATAAGGTAATTGCACCTTCCTAGTTTGGACTATTTTGAAGGAAGAAGACACTGGAACTTCACATGACTAAATGGAAACGCAGAATCCGCTCCCTGCCCCGTTCCTCTCTGAGCCCGGCTGCCAGTCTGGAGTGGCACATCGCGGTTGTGGCTCAGGTTTGGCTGCTTTGATTTGATTGGACAGGTTATACACAATTGGAGCGGGGCACGGTATTAGGCATGGAATTACTACTGGCCCAGTCCTCGTTTACCCCCTTCCATCCAGCCATTTTTCTTTTCTTTTCCTTCCCAGCGCTCAGCAGATGCTCAGAGCTAAGGCCCATCTTCGTCTTTTGATTTTGTGATTTTCTTCCCCGATGATAGTGTGATGTTTTTTTGCACTTGTGGGTCCGGCTCGTATCTTTCCAGACGATTTAAGCATCACTGTTTATTGGGGCCGAGTGGAGACGGGGCGGACGTTTTTTCGCCCCCCGTATTGTTTATCATCGTCTGAATAACGCCTCGAATTGGTCTTCCTGCGGAGTAAACCCATAACATGGTCAAAGAGGATGGAAAGGAACTGACAGAAGTGTGAAATGAGGTCTGAGCCCGGAGGGAACTCTGCAGGAGGCCAATCAGCGACTGACGCTTTGGCCCTAAACACACCAAAGCTCTCCAGATACAACGCTCTTCCCCCAGCCAGCCGCTCTGCTGCTGCAGCCTGGCATGGCAAGAGGGGGTTGGGGTCGGAGGTGGGGGTAGGGGGGGGGGGGCAGATGTGTCAATTAAGACTTTCTTGCAATTTCCAACCCCCCCAAAAATTTGGGAGAGTTGAGAGCAGAACGTGGAGCTTCTGTCAGCTCATCCCAGAGGCTTTCTTCTGTTTCCCTCCAGCATGGAGGGTGTCTGAGAGGGGTAATGGAAGGGAGATGTTCGAAGGATTGAGGGAGGGAGAGAGAGAGAAAGGGGGGAGGAGAAAGAGAGCAAGAGAGAGAGAGAGAGAGAGAGAGAGAGAGAGAGAGGGGTGAGCACCCTGCAACGGACCCGAGGATTTATTTTGAAGGCAGACTGTGTTTGTGTGCGGGACTTTAACTTGACGTCAAACGCGGCAAGGAAAACCTATTGCGCACTTGGCGTCACACGAACACACACACGCACACACGCACACACACGCACATACACACACACGCACACACGCACATACTCACACATGCACACTTGCACACACTCACACACATGCGCACACACATGCATGCACGAAGACACACGCGCAGTCAGACAGGACGGACGGATCGCACCCACGAGACGCGTGGATGGACGCAGCCGGTGATGGACTTTCCGTGATAATGGTGACGCGCCACTTGTGAAGGGATTGTTTACCTCCCCGCCCCCCCACCCACCCCTCTCACCTGATTTACCGGCCTGATACCTGTTTTTTTTTTTTTTTT
>CAAKHD010013263.1:41245-58642 GCA_901007705.1 Fistularia tabacaria | reverse complement strand
GATATATAGTGTTTTTTTGTGTGTTTTTTTGTGTGTGTGTGTGTGTGTGTGTGTGTGTGTGTGTGTGTGTGTGTGTGTGTGTGTGTGTGTGTGTGTGTGTGTGTGTGTGTGTGTGTGTGTGGGTGGCTGTAAGTGGCTGGCCATGCTTTTAAAGATTGGGAGTACAACAAAAATGTGTGAGTCACGCATTCAGGGAGTTTTTAGTTTTTTTTGGGGGGGTGCTGAGCTCAGTCTCTTGTCTGTGTGTGTGTGTTTACTGCGGTCTGCTACATTATTTCCATATTTGTGATTGCCTGCCTGCCGCGCCGAGCCGTCCAGGTCCCTGACTCTCTTCCCCACTTGTTTTCAGACCGCCGGCGGAAAGGAGCGACGGATCAGAGGCCGCCCCCTCCCGCCTTCCCTCCTCCCCCCCCCCACCAAAACATCATGGTTTGTCTCCGCCAGCATGGTCGCGCTATGAAGACTTAAAAGCCCCGAAAAAACCCCCATGTTTGTCCTGCTGAGTTCACAAACTGAAGAATTACAGACGGCGGTGTGCGGCCGGCCCCGGCGTCAGTGTGCACGCGTTCGAGCTCCGTGGAGCTGAGGATTTAAACCCAAGAGCATGGTCCAACTGTCCACCTCAGTTTTCCTGCTCGGAGGCCTGTCGGGTAAGTGACGTCTCTACGGCAACTGGAAGATTCGCCTTAGAATAGCGTGTGTGTGTGTGTGAGGGTGGGGGGGGGGTTTGAATGCTGGCGTTAATCAGGCTGCAAGTGGTGTGGATTAGGCTGCCATGCACTTCATTCATTGGCAGCTTTCCCTTTGAAAGAATATAAGTGCGCTCTTTATTTATTTATGTGTTTTTTTATGGTGACTTTGTGTTGACAGGGGAAAAAAGGGAAGGGAATTGGGGATTTTACAGCGAACGCTGGTTCGCTGGTCGTCGCCTGCATTTGAAATACGACTTTGAAAATACCTTTTGGTGGGAGACATCAGAGAAATGCATGCTTATAGTTCAAGATTTTTGTTGTTTATGTACGTTATAAGAATTTGGTACTTCAGACAATGCGATAGAATTCACACCAGACCAAGGGCGATAGACACAAACTTAAATGAAAAAATTAAAAAAGAAAAAAAAACAGCTCAGGCAGTAAGTTCATTATTGCGCAGTATTAATATAACTAAGAAATAGTTCCAATGTTACATATGTGTTGCGTGGCTGCGGCGCTGCACGGGCCATATGCTGGAAAGGCACAAGTGCAAGGCAGTGGTGCGTCACTTGTCACCTGAGCCTTCGCCGCAACTGTGACACGCCGAGCCGCCGAGGCTCAAGACCGCGGAGAGAAGGGGGCCGACCTCTCCCTGCATTTGTCCGTGATGATATCTGTTAGCGCTTTTGGCTTTGCGGTGTTCTTTCCTCGCTCACGTCATTGTGTTTACTGTCTCCCAGAGAAGGCAGTGAAAGTGCGATGCAGGTGCGGGAAAGTACCGCACTTCTCAGACGTTCTTTGCCCGTGGCTGCCGATCTGACAGATAGCAGCTCGTCTTATTCCCGCCGTAGAAACTACTTGTCCTTCGATGGAGGAAAATAATTGATCGTTGTCGAGGACGCAGCTCCCGAAACCACCCTGTGTCCCTAATCTATAGTTTTCCCCGTTTTTCTTGCGAGCTGTTCCTCGGCTCGCGCCCGGACGATTATCACCTTTGGAATCTCTGCCATCCCGACATTAAATCATTGAACGGTTGAGATAATGCCAGCCCTGCAGATTCTCAGTTAAGATGAACAGTTTGTCGGGCCGGATCGGGTTACGGGGGTGGAGGGGCTGGGACGTGTTCCGATAAATGTAAGCATACCCGTACGTGCATCCGAATGCGGGCGAGCAAACTGTTTAGCTAAACTGTCCCAAAGCGCCGCAATGGGAAACAGGTTTACAAAATAAAAGCCTTGCATATTTTGGACTGGAGCAAAACTTTAATAAATCCCCTCCTTCATCCCGTCTCATGCGTCAGGACCCTCTTGTTGAGCAGCGGATGTTTGTATCCCTGCGCTCCCGCGAGTTCTCCCGCCCTGTCAGTGACGACTTTGCACGACACCGCAGTGCTTAATGACCGAATGGACCGATTTGGACGATCACTGAAAGGCACACAGCCCCCCGCGGGCGGTGTCAGGATACGTCGAGGTTCGTAATATCGTGCGGAGGAGTCGCGGAAGACGGGGGAGGGTCCTCAGCAGATGGTCTTCACCTGAGCTGCGTGTCCGTAACATCTGGCTCTTACCGCTCTCACCATTTCTTGCTCAACATCTCCATGGTACAGAAGTTATTCACGCATTAACGACATGGCCGAGGGTTTGTTCAGATTTTATTCATTCACCATCTGAACAGCTTATCCTGCAGTCAGGGTCGCGGGGGGTTAGGGGGGGGGGGTGGAGGTGGTGGAGCCCAGCTGTCATGGGACAGGAGGCGGGATTCACCCCGGACCGTTCACAGGGCCACATATAGAGACACACAACTATTCGCGCTCTCATTCAGACAGGGGGCAGGGGTCTCCAACTGACCCACTGCATGGGTTTTTTTGGACTGTGGGAGGAAACTGGAGAAACCAGAGGAAAACCCACGCAGGCCCAGTCTGGAGACCCTGCACAGAAAGGCTCCATGCGGGAATCCAACCAGGGACCTTCTTGCCACGAGGCGGAAGCTCTGACCGCCCTACCTTTACGACACACATTACATAAAGACAGATCAGTAAATCGTAGTCGACAGGTGTGCTTCGTTCCATGATGTGAGTTTGCAGTTTGGCAGGAGGGAGCTGAAGTGGTGTGTGTGCACGTGTGTGTACATGTGTGTGTGAGCGTGCACAGCCCCGGATTGATTGTCACAGAATCACAGAACATTATACAGACTGCATAAATGTCAGTGTCAAATGGCCTCATGTAGGAGTTTATTTTTATCCTGAGAGAAAGTAGCATCTCAGCCTGCAAGATTCTTTGAATGTGTGTGTGTGCGTGCGTGCGTGCGTGTGTGTGTGTGTGTGTGCATGTGTGTGTGTGCGTGCGTGCGTGCGTGCGTGCGTGCGCGTGTGTGTGTGTGTGTGTGTGTGTGTGAAACGGGGAGGGCGGGTCGATGTGTGAAGCATGGTGGGTTTGAGACACTTGAAACTGTAGTGGGTAAGTAACATCATGTTCTAAACATTCAGATTGATGGTCAAAGCTCCAGCAGATGGACTGAACTTTCCACTTTACAATCTGATGACTTAGAAGGACCTGGACTGAAACAACTTCACCGTAAATAGGTAGAAGGTCTAGGTAGCAACGTCTATTGGTGGAAAGCTCTGGAGGTTCAGCTGTGGAATGGTTGTCTATATCCTCCTGGGGGTTCCATGTAACCCCCTCCCCTCCCAGCCTGTGTGCTGAGGTCATCTGTCCAATGGCTCCAAGGATTTCGCTGGAGAGGGAATGAGTGCGGAAAGTTAGAGAGCTTCATTCATTCATTCGCTATACCGCATGTTCTGCACTCAGGGCCACCGGGGGGCTGGAGCCTACCCTGACATCCACTGGGGAAGAGGTTGACCTCACCCTGGATGGATCACCGGGCCATAGATGGAGACAAAAAAACATTCACTTGCTTATCCAGATGTCATATAGAGATATAACATAATGAGATAATCATACTTTATTGATCCCCATAGGGGAAATTCTTTTGTCACAGCAGCGCAACAATAACAATAAATATGAATATAGATATAAATAAAAGAGACAATTAAAAGGTCGAAGATAACAAAGGATAAAAATAGAGAACAGAATGACAACAACAAGGATAAAAATAGAGAACAGAATGAGGACATGGTGTGTGAGGTAGTGAGGTGGTGGTAGCACAGATGTGGTCAGAGTTGTGTGCTGTCCAGACTGCTCTTATACCGTCTGATGGCCGTGGGCACAAAGGAGCGTCTGAAGAGTGCAGCCATTCGCTCTTTTATTAACACACCGTTTAGAAAAGATACAACTATTCAGTCTCTCATTTGAATTTTATGCAGACATACAACTCTTGCCCCTCTTGTTCGCTCGTTAGACAATGTAAGGCCTCCAATGAACCTCCTGCGTGTTCTTGGACTGTGTGAGGAACCCAGAGAACCCCAAGCAACCCTGCGCAGACACGTAAAGAACATGGAGAGTCCACACAGAAAGGCCTCTTGGTGGAATAGCATCAGGGACCGTCTTGCAGTGAGGCTGAGGCGCTAACTGCTCCCCGGCCCTTCATCCCAACTCAGAAATCTACCTGTCATTTTGGATTAATAGATCCATGTCTAAGTATTAAACCCTTTCTGGCGTCTTATTCATTCAATCATCTGTTCCTCAAACATCTGCGAGGGCTCTCCTGCGAAAGACGGAGGCCTGGATTCAAGTCCAATTAAACGCTGGTGTTTGGAAACAATCCTGTTTTCCACGATCGCTGCCACGGTGATCTTTACCGGGAATAAACTGAGTTTAATTGAATAAAACCTTTGCGCAAAGCGGGCTGGTGGTCTTCACCGTCCTTGGACCACGAAATACAAGCCGATCAACCCCCTCAGATGTGACGCCTCGAAAGTCCTTCTCAATGCTTCGTGATAAGAAAGCCCTTTATTTGGGTTAATTTCCTCCCGGTCTGTGAAACATATTGTTCACATCGAGGGTTTCTCTTGCCCCTCCGGCCATCTTGTCAGACAAAACCCTGTCATGTGGATTCTTGCTTTCTGGTCGCATCTTCAGTCAGTTGGTCTGCTAGTAAACAAAAACTGGAAAAAAAAAAAAAGTGGAGGCGATGTTTTGTTTGTCTGCATCTGGTGTCGGCTACTAAAGCGATTTCGGGCGTTTTTTGTGGCTCTTTCTGTGTGTGCTTGCCTGGAAATCAACCCGGCAGTGGATGCTAACGTTTTCTTTTACCGCTCTCTTGACATTTCAACAACAATCCCCGCCCCAGGATGACAGGTTGAGGGAGGCTTTATGCTCAAGCTGTTTTTCCCAGGGCTTCAAAAGAAGCTATAATGCCAACCATTCACTCTTTCATTCTCAAGTTCTATTGAAAGATACAAACATTCACCCTCTCTGAACCTCTAACTGCTGCTCAGCGGCTTCCTGCTGCTCTTGGTTCCACCATGACAGTCTGAAATGCATATTTCGTCCTCGGTAACTGGCCTCTGAAAGACGATCCTGCGACCTCCCCGGTGTCATTGTGATATACAGCCGATGGGTTTAGCTCACCGATTACCAAACTGGTTGACCTTTGACCAGGAGATTATGTTATCCGACGGTACCCGGGCTCCTGTGACTGTTTCGACCCTTCGTCTCAAATTAACGTCTCGGCTTCCTCGCTCTTGTCTTCTGTACTTTTGTAATGTGCCTCCTGCCTCATCCACTGAGCTGCTGGATTCCGTCCTATCCAACCATATCCATGCCTGCAATCCCTTGTCCTCGCACCCCTGAACCAAGATGCTTTTTCCTCTTTGTCGGCTGATGAAAAATCTCCAAAGTCATATCGATTCTTCTCATTCCAAGCGCCAGAGCTGAAGTGAGGGGAAACCCTGCAGAAAAGCAGCACCTCCAGGCGTCTGGGCGATGGGCTTCCTGCAGCACCTTCCGATCAGATTACTGGGAGTATGTCAAGTATTCCTGAGTTCTCCCCTTTTTTTTCTGATTATTCACAAAAATAGCCTTGAATATTCACTCTTTCATGCATTGTCTGTCCTGCTTATCTTGCACAGTGTAGCACAGTATACACACACACACACACACATACACATATATATAAATATGTATATATTTATATATACATACATACTGTATATATATGATCTCCAGACCAGTTGCTGCTCTCAGTCTCTTGGGAAAGGGAACTAGACAGTAGGGCAATTTGCCATCAGAGCCCCTGAATTATGGAACATGTGAGAAACAAGAGGAGCTACTTCAGTCAGGAGGCTTTTATTTAACTTGTACCTTTATTTTAGCAAAATCCATGTACATCATATAAAACAAAATTATAGATGTATGGTTGTTAGAGTAGATGCTATTGCCTTCCAATATCAATGTTCCTTTTATTGTTGTGCATACTCAAACATGCTGAACATGAACTGGTCTAAATGACTTTCACTTCAGTGCAGCTGCCAACGATACATTGTAATATTGCACGTGTTTCCATTTAAAGTCATATTATAA
Organism: Fistularia tabacaria; assembly: GCA_901007705.1. Lineage (NCBI taxonomy): Eukaryota > Metazoa > Chordata > Actinopteri > Syngnathiformes > Fistulariidae > Fistularia > Fistularia tabacaria. Next base: position 52,470 of record CAAKHD010013263.1, on the reverse strand, counting down.
GGGTTCGGCGGTTTCCGGTTGTTGTTGCTGTATTTTTTGAGTGAACAGCTGCCCTCCAGTAGCACCGTCTGAAGCTGGACCGGCTGCAGAGAGTGCGGAGACAGGTGTTCTGCGGGGAATCTAAAAGCTGACAGCTGACCGAGTTCCGTCACTTCGTATCAATGCAAGGGAATCTTCTGTGGTGCTAATGGAAGCGAGTTGTCCCACAGAAACACCGTTGTGTCCCATCGAAAGAAATCAATCCCTTCATTCTGGTTAAAGTAGCGCTTCTTATATTGTGACATAATATTGAAAATGCCAACCTCCCACGACTGAAATGCGGCAGGTGGTTCAGGCAATTCCACTTAGACGTGATTAAAAGTTAGGTTTGAAAAGGAATGGCTTGAATGTAAAATTCTTAAAATTGATTAATTCACTCCGGGGCCGGCGCCTATCCCAGCTGTGATTGGGCGAGAGGCGGGTTCAACCTGGATCCATCACAGAGCCACCTATAGAGACATGCAACCATTCACTCTCTCATTCATACCTTATATAGAGACATGCAACCATTCACTCTCTCATTCATACCTTATATAGAGACATACAACTATTCACTCCTTCATTCATATGTCATTAAGAGACAAACAACCGTTCACTCTTATTCACAAAGAGCGATGACAAGTTTCTTGGCGCCTCAGCACAGCATTGTCAAGGCAACTAATTTCTCCTGAAGGGACCTGCTGAAGTTTGGTCTCCTCTTGGAGATGTTTCTGTTTGGAATGCGTTGCACGATCAGTAAATCCGGTCATCCATTCTTCAAACCAGGCCTCGGGCAGAGGTGGGGCAGATCTTACGTCTCCACAAGAACGGACCCCAAAATACTTGCCCCGATATGACACAGATGGGATAATGGCCCTAAAGGCGCTAAGAGGCTTTTAACTGCTGAGCGCTCCTTGTCCCATGGAGGGGATTATATTTCAGCCATGTGCAATTGGCCCTGACGGTTTTCTTGCACTAATACCCACAGGATCGTCTCTCATGTAACACCTGCGTGTCAATGTGACGTTTTCGATGCGGCCCTGTTGAGGCTCCCGTCTCGGTGTCTGGACTTTTTATCGGGAGAGACCTTTCTCAGATTGTTTTGGAATTTTTCAAAGGGAAAGACGGGTTCTGTTTGAAGCTCTCCATGTGAGTCTTCATTGTATTCCCTACTCTGAAGAGTCTGGGTAAAATGCACATTCGCTAACGATAATAATCTTTAGTACACGCTCCTTATTTAGGACTTTGGTAAATGGTCTACACTTGTACAGCTTTTTGATCCCTTCGCAGTTTCCATGCACTTTACACTGGATTATATTCAACAATCGATGACAGCGGAGCTGCCATGCAAGACCATCAGGTGTTTTGTCCATGGACACGGTAGACCGGAGGAGCTGCGCATTGAACCCCCAACTTTCCAATTGGTTTCGTCCCACAGTCCAAAAACACGCAGCTGGTCGATTTGAGACCCCTAATGGCCCAGGCGTGTGAATTGGAGATAGAATGGCTGTACGTCTCTATATGTGACCCTGTGATCGAGGGGTCCAGGGTGAACCCCGCCCCGCCTCTCACCCAGTGGCAGTTGGGTTGGACTCCGGCCCCACCGTGACCCTGACTGCACGATACGCCGAACTACTCCACGGTACTAATGTGTACCGCCATTTAACCAAACCAGCTGCCTTACTCTTTGGAGGGCAGTTGGGACGTGTAGTAAGGAATAAAATATGCAGCTGTAAACCAAAGGATGAAGCCAAGTACTACTAATTCTTGGGAATTTCTTCCGTTCTTGTCTGAAAGGTCTCAACAAACATCTGTGAAATCTAATACATGTATTTATCTGCTGTTTGTGGGCCCTTCTTGCTTAATAGTGCGTCATTGTGATGAAGGAAAAGCAAATCTATTTTATTTCACAATCATATCTAATAATGTCCAAAGCTTTTTTTAGAGGGTAAACAAGCCAGGGGAGAACAATCCAATGCTGTTTTATTTCTGAGAACAGCAGCCAAGCTGTTGGGTCTGAACATCTGATAACTCACTTGTCCTGAAGTCACCTGTCTTGTCTGAGAGGACAAAAAGCCCTTGTTACCGGATAGAAACATGACCTTGGATTGTTTTTCTTACGATCTTAATTACATTTTCACATTTTTGTTAAGATTTGATTGATCCTGAAGTTTGGTTTCATTTTGACGGACATCAATCGTCATCATCATTGTCATCGTCATAAAGCTGAAGACGGGAACCTCAGTGATGGGATCGCCGGCGGACCAGTTTTGTTTCTCTTCTTGCAAAAGCGAAGTGAAGGCTGGGTGAAAATAATGACAAAAGGAGCGAGTATCCCTGTGTGACATTTCAAAGGCGATTCAACCGTTTTAAAATTCTTCGGGAGCTTAATAATCCTCCTGATGGTTTAAGAAGGATTTATTTCTCTTCGTGTTCTTCACCCTGGAATGGGTTTGCCTTTATGGCTGGGCGCAGCCGCTCCAATCAGTTTGAATGTGTAAAAGGGAATTACTTTGTCACAAAATAATTGCAATGTTAAGTAGCCAACGACAGTCCGCTTTCATTTGAGGCGACGAGACGGGAAATCCAGCCGTCTGGCTGCTGAAGGCCGAGCTACAATGCACTGTCGAGTATCGCTGTCCAAGAGTGTGACGCTACAGGCAGACGTCCGCCAGTCGAAGACTCCTTCCAAGGAGAGAACTTAAAAATTTGGAGTCAGTGTTCTATTGAATTTATTTCCTTGACAACACATAGAGCGTAACAGTGAGAAACCCCGAATGACGTTTCTGATTCGATATACAGGAAATCAGACATGATACTATGTTCATACGATACAAAGGCATCTTGGGAAGTCCTTCAGAGGCTTTTAGATTAAACAGACTGTTTAAAAACAGGATAGAATATTTAGGCTTGTTTATTCAAACCTGTTAAATTAAGCAAAATACTACCAAGACGCTCATTGATGAACCTTATCATGGCATCTGGACTCAATTCATAAATTCCTCGAAGGTGTTTTGCCTCCTCAGAAACACTATGGTGACCGTGGTGGGATCATGGAGAAGCCTCACAATTTACTTTCAAGCACCAAGCCAATGGGAATTGGTATCATTTGCATCTTGCGGTTTTGTGCTTCGACCAAGACTATAATAAGGTATTGTTCTACATAAATGTCTAGTCTCCTAGTGGTCTGAACTCACCAGAGTCACTGCAGTTGAAAAACACAGTTGTTGATATTTAAGCCAATGCATTGGCCGAGCATACATGTGTGGCCCATGCATGCTGTTCATCTTGAATTACATATTCTTGATTCTGTTGATTCAAGACATTTTCTGAAGCTGTTTAAATGCGCGAACATCTCGACGGTCTACCGAACAGGCGGCAATAACCTGCTCCCCCAATGACTTCATCAGCGCAAAGGTCGACATAATGGCTTACCTTCATTTCCTTCAACCTCAGAGCTATTTCACACTAGTTTCATTTTAAATTGCGAGGAATGCGGAACATGCCTAACCGGGGGCTGCTGTGAATTATCCGTGGTGATTTGCAACGCTCTCCAAAAGCCCTTCAGTAGTGTTCCCATAGGATGCGTGAATTGCCGTATCAGAAGTAGCGACCACTTCTCCTTTTGAGGTATGCACTTTTTGCCTTTTACCTGAAATCAGCTCTGAGGACCTGTTTACACAGCAACATCTCTGTTTAGTTTTCAGTTGCTTGAATGCGGCCATAATGACAGATGATATCAGAGGCACATATTTCAGGGGAGTTAGCCTGGAAAACAACTCGGGCGATTCCAGCACAGTCACAACCGGCTCAACTCTGCTCTTAAAGGTATGTTCGGGGATTCAGCCGAAGAGGCTATTAACTCCAAAGAGTGGTGTATGAAGTTATCCCCAGAAAACTGGAGACATCACCCAAGATGGTCAGTCCAAGAGCAAATAGAGGCTCCATGATTACGATATTGGACAAAAGTACATTAGGCTTGTGACTTAGTAGTAGGGGCTCATTGAGAATACCCAACAGGCTGCCGTAAAGAAGTTGCTGCCTAGCTGGATCTGGAGCTGTGGAGCTCAATCGCAGAGCACCCTCGCGGAGACTGAGAAGGGCGTCTGTAATGACGAGCATGACCAATCCAAGGAGAGTCCATGATCGACGAGACTTTATGCTCCTCTGCTGGAGAAAATCTATCCTGACGGGTGCAGGGCAGGCCTTGATCTGCCTGAGGCCAGTTGCTCAAGCATCTGAGGAGCTGGAACAACGGTTTGATTTCCCCAGCATCTAAGCCCCCTGAGATGGGTTCGGGCAAGTTCATGTTTTATAGGTGATGGTTTCATCTCATTAATTTATGGCATGGAAATGAGCCAAATCATTGCAAAATGCAGTTAAAAATTCCACTGGAACGCTGAAGATGAAATACCGGCGTGATACTGAGCATTTGTTTTCATTTACTTTAGCTGCGTGTGCTCGTTTGATGTTGTTCTTTCAACCAACGGGATGTCTGGAGAATGACAACATTAAATGGTGTTAAATAGACAGCTCTTCAAGACCACGCTCCCTGATCTCACCAGATGTTGGCTGTCTGATGGTAATGTTTATGGTTTCTCTTGTGCCTTGATAGATTTCTCATGTGCTGCAGGGAGGAAATTTGCTTCTGCTTCTCAACCTGTGGAGAAGTTCGCTCGATGAGATTAACTGTCATCATCTCTAACTCCGTAGATGCCGCATGTTGTTGCCCGAGTTTCTGAAATGCAGGAGTGGCCGTACGCTTCAGATGTTTCCCACACATTTGAGTTTTCACTTAGGCTTAAGTGGATCTCTTAACTTTACCGTTGAAAATTGAATTTTACGGAGAGACGTCGCCGATCAAAGTGGCCCTTAATGATTTCTACGAAAGTTCCAGGCAAACAAAGTTAGTCATTGGAACTCAAACGGGGTTTGCCAGGGTTAGTCTTCCCCCCTGATCACATTTGAAGGCTCCAACACATACCTGTACTTAGCACAGCGTGAAAAGGCCTGCCAGCAGGGGGTTTGCCCTTTTCTTTTTCTTTTTCTTTTTCTTTTTCTTTTTCTTTTTCTTTTTCTTTTTCTTTTTCTTTTTCTTTTTCTTTTAACCTGCTTAAGAGGTATTAGAACCTCTTTAAAGGCCATATCTCTCGAGGGGAAGTTCAGTGATAAATTTGTTCACGTGTGTCATATATTATTCGCCAATCCATCAGTCCTGACACATGCGAGAAGGCCTTTCAGATCCTTCTGATATGCAGCAGGGCACATGGGAAGGGAGGCGACCCCTGCCGCTCTGGGTCTTTCATCAGTCCATTGCACAAGTCATCGCAGGCTGCTTAGGCCTGACCACATCCGAACGATGAGCGCACACATACCTGAAATGCTGTCATACATCACGCATAGATCTGGGAAGCGAGTGGCACATACATCTTGTTTTACACCTGGGGAACTGTTGGCTGCCTTTTTGAGGATTTGGGGGAGAGTTATTGGTGCCGTTTAACTGTTACCCCAACAAATCACTGCAAGAGGAGGACCTGAAGCCCCTCGAGATCAACAATCACTAACATGATGCTGGAACTGCAGGCCTTCACTCCAGAATACCAAATTCATCTGATTGTCAAACAGTGGGTATCCTCCTTCTTTGTTCCTTGGGGTAATTGGCATGAGTGGATGGAGATTAGGGTATCAAGGAAGGATGGGGCAAAGATTAAGGTCGAGACCGTTGAGGGGTTACAGTTTAGTGGCCCCCTGCTTGGGTGTCTGCTTTCTGCAGATGATGCACTTCTGTTTGTCTCATCTGACCCTGATCTCCAGCTCTCACTGGGGAGCCAAGAGGCGAAGCTGTTGATTTACCGGTCAATCTGCGTTCCAACCCTCACCTCTGGTCTGCTCAATACCCACTACAGCTGTGGGCAGTTAACGAAAGAACAAGATTATGGGGTGAGGGTGAGGAGCTCGGACATCCAGGAGGGGCTCGAAGTCTGCATCCAGAGGAGCCAGATGCCTTCTTGGTGCCATCCTTGTGAGTTGTTTCAGGCACGTCCCACCAGGTGGTGCCCCCCCCAGGACACACTGAAGGGACTATGTCTTCCAGCTGGCCTGCAAGCACTTCAGCATTCCCCTGGAAGAGCTGGACCAGGTTAGCCAGCTTAGGGTGCTGCCCGGGGCACCACCAAGCACTTTCAAAACCATTTCTGATCATTTCATTAATCTGGAACTTGCCGTTAGGTGTCAACACCCCCATTAACACAACAACCCGATTTGACCTCCTTTCTGCAATACAACTCTCCCATTAACATTACTCGCAACTTTGAGCAGCCCCCAACCCCGGCTGTTCCGCAGAGAAAGCTCCCCAAAGCGCACTGAAGCTGAGAGGTGATACGTCTTCATGGGTGGAAATTCAAGTCCAGTTGCCACAAAAACCATTTGACAAGAATCAACCTTTGACCTGAATGACTGAGAACCTCCATCGACATGAATCTGGAACGTTTACATCTGCTCTGAGCTCATCTCTTATTCATGCAACATATATACATGTATATCTGGCACGTGTTTGAAAACCATCTGTGCAAACCTCTCAGCACAGCTGCTTCCCAACTCACACAAAAGATGTTGCTTCAAGAGATCTTGGCTGACAGAAGGATGAATTTCATAAGATAAGACATCTATTATTTCCTTGTAACACCCGAGTCTCTGGTACCTGATCTCTTCTTCTGAGTCAAACTGGAAATCATCCATCAGTGTAAGTGCAGTGCGGCGGGAGGCCACGATCAGAGAGAAGACGTATCCTCCGATCGGAAGGCTGCATAAGAGTCCTTGGGCAAGACCCTGTGATCATGTGTTCCACTAATTGTTGAAATGCTACATTGCCGATCTTTCTCTTGTAAGCAGATCACTGACAGACTTTGCGTCTAAAGGCTCTGAAGACTGGTTTGCGATATCGTGTATAAAGTTAAGCTTGAAATGACACTGAAGTATGCAGCTTTTAAAATGCACAACACGACATGGGTGACTTTGAGAACAATGGTGATTCTGTTTTTTTGATCGATAAAGTACAACATGAATTATTCTTACATCTCTTAAGATCAAAGTTGTCTCCGTTGAGACTTGACATTCTTTTCGGTCCTCAAGTGTACAATTACAACGACATCGTTTAAAGTCTGCAACTGTGGCTTTTGAACTGCCTCTATTGACTTCAATCTAAAGTCGGACGAGAGGAACCGAACGAAGAACTTTCCATGTTGGTATTTTGACATCGGAGGATGTGGAGTGAACTCGAAAAAGATGCATCAGACAGCTATAGAAGTGCCCACATGCAAGGTCTTTAGTTTGGGGGATTATCTTTAACATATCGAAAATATATTTTTCCTCCAGCCGTGCACAAATCGACCACAGTCACCATTTGGCTGCAATTTGTGTCTCAGTAACCGACCGGGCTTTGGCAGGAAATCAGGGAATTGTATTGGCAGAAGGAGGCTCCTGATGGATAAACTTTTACTTATTCCTTCGAGTAAAATAAAGTCTCTTAACCTCAGGCAGTCTGGATGCATGTCTTCTCTGTAGCTGCAGAGCAAAGTCATTATCTAAGAAGTTAAATCGTGTCGTTTCAAGCGAGCCTCATTTCGGCGAGTTGTCTCACGTGCACAGCTTTCTAAGGGCCAGAGGTGAGGAAGAAAACACATTAACATGGTCATAACAGTTCCACAACAGACGATTTCATCTGAAGTGCAATTCAATTTGTTGTGATAGGTTGTACTGATAAAGTGATTTATGGAACAAAGCAGCTGCTGGTTTAGCGGCCGTCCCTGTAACTGTTGCTGCATCGTGTATCCGCTATTGTGTTTTTTCAGAGCAAACACGGTCAGTCATACAGATGATGTCGTTAGCGTTGGCTTTCTGCACTTCCTCTCATATAGACAAAGAGGCATGTTGAAGTTGCAGAAGATCGTTTAGCTCTTTGAAGGGAGACCCTCTGTGGGAACATCTCCAGAGGCTTTTTCAGTGCAGTCCTTTGCGTCATTGATGTGGTAAGACTAATACACAGGAAACGGGAAAGTGTTATAATCGGTTGTTTCAAATATTTTTGTAATCTTGTTAACAATCCTGTTACATGAATCCTGCCTTCGGTCCACGGAGATGTTGAGGGACAGTGAAGAAATCCATGTGTAAATCAAGTTTTGAATACAACACAATGGCTTTAATCGTCCCAAAATGGGGACATTTCAATTCACGTAGCAGAATGTGGACAGTTCGGTGGAGGTAGTTAAAACAACAGCACACAAAAATGTAAGAAAATGAAAAATATAAACACTCCTGAATGAATTGAATGAGGAGCGAATGGTTGCATATATCTATGTGTGGATCCCTGGTGTCGTGTCCAGGACGTACCTCACCTAAGCTCCGAGTGGTACTCAGCTAGTTCATTCATTCATTCATTCATTCATTCATTCATTCATTCATTCATTCATTCATTCATTCGCTCTCTATACAACGTACCCCATCACTCTTTCATACATCTTACAAAGACATGCACTCATTCACTCCTTCTTTCAAGTCATATAGACATAAATTAATTCACATGTAATTTAGAGACATACAATCATTCACTCATTCACTCCCATGCCCCGTCAAGACTCAACCATTCACTCCTTCATTTATGTCTTCAAGACACATACAACCATTCACTCTCTCAGCCACACGTTTGCACAATTTAGTGTCTCCACTGAACCTCCTGCATGTTTTTGGACTGTGAGGAACCCTGAGGAACCCCACGCAGAACAAGGAGACTCCACACAGAGAGGCCCCCCAGTTGGAATTGATCCAGAGACCTTCTTGCAGTTAGGCGGAACCCCATAATGCCATTCTGCAGGTTATGCAGTTCAAAATGAAAATTACAAGGGAGTCCAAAGTACATGTCCATTCGGACAGTCTTGACAGTATCTGAGTTTTGCATCTGTACATTGTTTGGAAAGGCTATGTTTTGGGACTGTGATTTAAGACACCAATGAATGATAGTGCAGAGATTCCTCCTGTGGTACTGGAGTGCATACTTAAGTCTGCTTGTCGCGGTTCCTTCCATGCCACTTCAATGGCCTGGAACTCGGAATTCGGATGCGATGTCTCTGGTGCCACGTGAAGCCGGATCCAATGGGACAAATCCAGAGCCTCGTCTTTTGTCGGATGTAATTAGAAGCCGGCCTTAGACGTTCACATCGCCGTCCCAGTTTTACGAGGACTGTGCGCACCCGCTGACTTGCAACCTCGTTCCCAGGAGAAAGGGAATATTCGATACAGGTATTTTATTTAGCTTTACGAAACCGTATAGCTACAGGGGACTATAAATCACACGGTATATTAATGGAGAGCGAGTGAAGGAATGCCAAGAGTGGCTAAAGATTGGGAAACCTTTTCCTAAAACGCATACTTCATGCAGGGTTTCAGAGAAAAGGTTAATGTTTTGGGTGAAAAAAGTCGTGATGGAAGAAAAACGGTGCAAGTGTTATAAAATCCAGCTGTCTGTGTCTTTAAGGATAGGCGGTGCAGTGTGAGCATACCGTGACCTTCCAACAAAGGAGCCAATGCGCCTCCTTAGCACTGTTGTGGGGAGCTTTAGAGGAGTCCTCAGGGAAGAAGGTCTTCTGGAGGCTGCAGGTGTCAAGAGTCAAGGCTCTCGTGCTACTTCCCTGATGAGGGAGTGTAAGATTACCTCTACACTGTGGCTCTACTGCCCAGACAGTATTTATGGAAGCTTCACGTTCTCAAAAGTGGGCAGTTGGGTGCCAGTGATCTGTCGTACATCAACAACCGGAGCTCCCACAGATTTGGCATATATGCCGTCCGTGTGATGGTCGAGAAAGCCAACCATTCCTGTAGGTGATTGTTCTTGAGGCTCCAGAAGAGATAAATTTGCTCTTTGGCTGTTTTTGATCAGTGATTAGTAGCAGGCGTCTCTGGCTCTTCTGCCAAGGGCGGAACCGCCCCGACACTGAGGCTGAATTTGCAACACAAGTATCCGTAGTATTTAGGTTTGAATGTGCCAATCCTAAATCCGTCTCAGGAGATCCACAAAGCTACCGGTAGAAACCTGTTCTATATGATTCACCAGTCAATTCATCAATAGATCTTTGCATGAGCTCTCATGTCAGTGTGCCATCAAGTATAGGAAGTCCGATGTTTTACTGAAATCGGATTTTTATGTCGAGTCTCCAAGAAGGTTCAACAGAAAAATATCCACACTAATGCTGCAGGCTATTGCCTTAAAGCTGCTGCGGTGCTCAATATTCGATAACTCATCAAATTTATCCTTTGTCGGCGCCATACCTGCAACTTATCCCCAGGTTCCCTGAGCTTTGGATTCCGATCACTTGCGTCCCAAAGCCCTCTTAGCAGCTCACGTGTTTTGCCTGCCTAAGTGGTTTTTGCGCTGCATGATAACACTTAATATACACCGGCTTGATAAGGTAGGTGAGCTGGGTAAACTAAACTAAACCCAACCTCCTTTTCGTGGCCGTGAAAATACAGTACGTTCAAGATTTCATCAACACACCGGACCCTCCTCCACCCTCTTTGCTCCTTTAGTCCTCTCTCCGCATAAATCCTTGCATCCTGATCTTACCACAGGTTCCCTGAACTTGCATTCTCCACATCTGGTTTCCAAGGGGAGCTTTTTATTTCACAACTCTGTAAAGAGTGAGGACTACTTCACCGTATGACTTGTAGGGTCGGCTTAAATCTACATTTGGCGAGGCAGCTCTTGGTTATATCTGCTACTTGTCTGGTTGGAGAACCTCATTTCATGTCCATTTCATCTGAAAGGCCATTGCAGGAAAGTCCAAGTCGACTAAAGTCATATTTTTCTTTGGTCATCGTTCATAGAGAATTCCATTCCTAGTTCAAGTGGATGCTTTTTGTTGCAGCTCAGCACCTTTAACCGCCCCGTCGCGCATCCCCACGTAATTCCCTTCCGCAACCTTGGGTGTCAGCCGTTGAAACAAAACAGCTCAACAAAAGTGGACCGGTGGAATGGCTAAATGCACGGATCTCCAGAAGTGCACGTCTAGAATGGACGTGGTATCTGGCAGAGTACCTGATGGGATTACCTGCTGAGAGCTGCATTCCTTCCACAGCCAGAAGACATTGGATTGTGTGTGTGTGTGTGTGTGTGTGTGTGTGTGTGTGTGTGTGTGTGTGTGTGTGTGTGTGTGTGC
>CAAKHD010013263.1:5724-41225 GCA_901007705.1 Fistularia tabacaria | reverse complement strand
CATCTGATGACCTTCATCAGTGGAGACAAAATTAGAGCCGCCGAAGGAACAAACAGAGTGTGTGTGTGTGTGTGTGTGTGCGTGTGCGTGTGTGTGTTGTGACTTTAAATTTCAAATGCATATTTAAGTATGAGCTGCAAATCAAAGAGTCCACCGTTTATATATATGTGAATTAAAATGTATACAAAGTTAAATAGCATTCATGTGGGAGTGAGTGTGTACATGTCTAAAATACGGGAGAAAGCGGTTAAGCATATGCATGTGTGTGTCTTTGTGTGTGTGTCTGTCTCGATCTGGCTGTGTATGTGAGTATGCCTTTGTCTCTCCGTGTGTGTGTGTGTGTGTGTTTGTTCGAATAGGAGAGTGTACTTCTGAGTGAGAACATGTGGTGGAAGGAAAATGTATGGTGTGATTGGGCCAGCATTGTGGCTGCTGGCCCCTTACATCGGTCCTGTCGCCCTTCAATTAGCTTTTCCGTGACGCGGGGAGCTGAGATTCCTCCCCGACATTTAGATTTCTGCTATAACAATGCACTGCTTTAAACAAACAAAGTGATAAAATCTTTAAAAAAAAACGGTTATTTGACCAGTTTATTGTCAGCCAGTTGGCGAAAAACGATAGAACCACCGGTTCCCCCTGCCGTCTTATACTCCGAAGTATTTCTCCGTTTCATGAGACGATACCGGAGTCACACGGTTCTTTAAATCAGCTTCAGACACCCTTAGCATTCATTCATTCATTCATGCCGTTTATCCTGCACTCAAGTGCATGTCAGTGCTGGAGCCTATCCCACCTGTGATTGGACGAGAGGTGGGCTTCACCGGTCCATCACACGTAGAGACATACAACCGTTCACCCTCTCACTCATTTAGAGTCTATCTGAATAAGAGGGTGAAATGCCGTTGTTTTAACGCCGGGTTTTTCTCGCTGAATTAAAGATGATCGGGACGTCTCTGGTCGACCGGTTTGAATCCTGACGTTTTGAGATTCTGCAGCTTCTCCTCCTGGGGAAGCGTCTCACTGATGGTTTCAGCCGAAGTCGGTCAGTTTCCAAGTTCGGGCCCCGCCGCTCGCCTCTCCTGCAATTCGCCCTTGCCAAGATCTTTTCCGAAGCCTTTAGGTTTAGACTCGGGCTGCTGTTCTGCAGTCACAGACCTCGCTGTGGTCTAAATGAGTCCTCTGGTGCCAAAAGACAAAACTTGATGATCTCTTCCAGAGGTTTGTTTGATCTCTCAAGGAATGTTCAGTTTTCACAGCACTTGAGAAGGAGGGGGGTCATTAACAGAGTGTTTGTATCTCCTGTATACTGCAAAACCGAAATTATGTCGTAATCTAGTAGGGCTCTTATTTTGCAAAAAATGTCCAAATAAGTCAGATTATTAGTCGATGATTAACCAAGTGAGAAATCCCTGATTGGGAAAGAAGCAGCAGCGGTTTCCTGTACTTTGTGACAGCGGGGCTCGCGTCTACCGTACAAGTTGAGTCCGCTTCAAACATCTGCCACTGAGGAGGTGAAGGTTCACACGGGAGACGTCACCAGCACGGTGAAAGTGCCAAATAAGTGTCCGACGAGGAGAGGAGGTGATGAGACCCCTCCGGCTGTCAAAAAAAGATCCGGCCCCCCCAAAAATCCGACCCGGATGGCCAGAGAAAATTCCAGCTGCTATAAACAAAGGACTGGGATCTGTCACTCCCTCCTGCTTGCAAAGGTCAAATTTCCCCCTGCATGTAAAAATATACTCTGTAAGTGGGATGCTAACTTTGCCAGTGTTGGCTTCTCGCAAAAAGAGAGAAGTGAGCGTATCTCGCCATCTCTCCACCCCGCACATGAGACTGCGTGAGGTTTCTTTTTTTTTTTTTTATCTTGCCGTGTGTGACTCCATGAATCACTGGTATTAACCGCACTGAAGGGTATGGCTTTAATTCAGCGTTACACTTGCGTTCAACTAAATTGATCGGAGAGAAAGTTAATCGCGCAATAAAAGCAAGCCATTGTGTAAAGAGAACAGTGCATTGAGTCTGAAAGCTGCGAGCCATAATAAATGTATGAGGGGACCCCGGGTTTGCCCCTTTGAACCGTTTCAACAATTTGCATTCTGCGTCTTTTTTTCGAAACAGCAGAACGCGTTCGGCCGTGACTTAATGAAAACCCACTGTGCGCTTTTTAGATCTTGAAAATAAAGCCGTAACATGCGCGTGCGGCAAAACACGCCATAACGCTGTGCAAACACACACACACACACACACACACACACACGCGCACAAGTACAAAATTGGCTTGCTGAGTCAGACTTGTTAGATTCAAGTTTCAGTCGGTCCTCTGTCGTGTAGCTGACTGTAAAAAAGCACCCACTCATATGCAGGGCGCCTAATATTAGATCTGTGACACGCACAATATATGTTGCACCCTATATCTAACAGGTCTGTTCATCCCTGCAGGCCTGTTTCTGCTAGCGCCTGTTCTGATGGCTCCAGCGCCGGCCACCATGTGCACTCCCCTGAGGACGCTCAACGACAGCCTCAGCCACAGGCGGCGTTACATGGTGAGAGCGCGGCGGTGTGTTTACCGCGTGTCGGTACCCCAATGCTTTAAGATGGTACCAGCTGCAGTGGGTGAAGCAGTGTAAGTTTGAATGTGGACACGGGGTTCTAAAGTGCAGCCCCTGACGACCGGCTCCGGCGACAAGAAGACAATACATCCGGTTCTTTTAGTCCGGTCAGCTCGCACACGGATCATCAGGCTTTGGCCACCACAGCCCGGATTTTATGAACCCAATTTAAGCTCTAATTGGAAAGCATTATTGTCATTACTTCATTACGCTGTGGCCGCCCTTTTTAACAGCTTGTGGAGAATCGTTGAGGAAATGAGAAAAGGCCACCCTGTAGTCACTTGCACCACCAATTACACTTGTCCTGATTTCACTTTTTCATTTGAATGTCCCATGTTCCTCCGCTAAGCTGCGACAAACCACGTTTAAATTCCTTGTATTTGAAAAAATACCTTGCGAATAAAGACCTCCTTTTACTGTAGGCAAACATCCAGTGTTCTCTGATGGGATAAGTGGATGATTGAAAGAAAAAAAAATGCATTTAATGTTTTCCTCTTTTTGTTTGTGTCGCAGAAGCACAACTTTCCCATCAACTACACCATCAAGGTTCATCATAAGGAAGTTTTTAAACTCTCAAACATCAGGAGAATGGTAAAAAAAAATTGGAGGCACAGTCTTGTAATGTACTTTTTGTTCTTTTCAACTCTTGGCGTGATCGTCCTCTCTCCTCCTGTCATTCCCAGAGCTCGCAGATGAAGGGGTTAGATAAAATGGTTCTCCAGAGGTTATGGTTCCAGGTTAACCAAGGAGTATTAAAAAAGGTAAGAAATGCATTTCCTCGGACACACTGGATAATTAGCCTCCTAACGAAGACCTCATTTAATATTGATATGACAGCTCCACTCTGGACTCTCAGGGCTTTATGTTTCTATGTAGCAGCAAGTCAATGCTTGCAATGCACCCGGGTTTTATCAAGTCAAGCCACAGTTGACGTGGACATTAGTTTCGTGGTGTTCACCACTGTCCAGGAGAAACACCTGGGTGTCTTTGCCAAATTCGGGTAATGTGTTTTTGGGTTAGAGACCAATACTGCAAGTCAAAGTTTGGTCTTCATCGCCTTTACGCCAGTGGTCCCAAACCTTTTGTTGCGCCACGGTCCGGTTTAACAGTATTTTCACCGACCAGCCTTTGAGGTGTTGCGGATAAATACAACAAAATCAAATGAAACGATCGGCATAAGAACTGGTATTTTCTAAATATAATAATTAACGTGACGTCCTCGTGACATCGCGGAATGCAGAACGCTTGGTGTCCGAGTGGTGAAGCAGTTTTGAAGGCTTCATTGCCTCACTAGAGAGCCAGTTGCCGCATACGATGCAGAGCGGGCTCGGTGCGTGGGAACCTGTTGCAATAAATCCATATTTCAAGTAGGACTCCTGCTCTTGTCTGTTAAATGCAGCTTTGTTTTTCTTTGAAGTTGTCGGCTCTTCTTCTGTCTCTTCACTGGCTCTTTTACCCTGCCCAAAGAAGATTTTGCTAGCTTGGGGGTTTCAATTTAGCGGTAATGTACTGTGGGATACTGGCCGGCGCGGCCCCTTTCAGAAGGTAGTGGATGTAGGTAAGACATGTGAACAAGGCATCCATCTTGACATGCATCAACAGTGAGTCATAGACGGATGTGGCGGAAGGAATCCGGTCATTTTCCAAAATAAAACATTGCTCGGAATCAGATACTAAATAAAACAGAAATAATGTAAGTTGTTTATTCTTTCTTTGCCACCCGGTACCAATTGACCCACGGACTGGTACCGGTTTGCGGCCGAGGGTTGGGGACCACTGCTTTAAGAGGTCATTGCACATGCGTCTCAGGTGGCTCGGTGGATTTCGAACACGGAGGGTCTTTGCTAGGCTCTATTTGGAAGATTTCTAATGGAGCGAAAATCCCCTGGAAGCCTCTTAGACACTGTTGATACGATTCCATGTCTGCCTAGGAAAGCAGCTGCAAGGCATCTGTTTGAATGGTCCTAATCAAAGAGTGTGCCGATGCTTTTTAGTTCACCACGGCACCATTTCAAATTTGTGGAAGCTTCAGCTGAAGGACCGAGATGAGGTGGAAGGGGTGAAGCTCACCATCGCTACCTGCTGAGGACATGTACTGCTGAGTATCAGCGCATATCAGGAGCTTTGCAAAGGTCATTGACTGACCTGACACCGATGCTCGGGCTTTGAAGTGCATTCCCTTATGCTGTGATTTTCCGGTCAAAGATAGGTGATGGACATTGTTTGCATACCATGCAGCTTGACTTTTGGACATTATGTTACGTTAGCCATAGCAAAGAGTTAGCAGCATGGAGGCATTTTACATCGGATCTTCCCGTCCTGTGCCATAAGTAGTTATGAGATGACATCAGGTGCTGAAAACATTTCGAGAGTACGATATTTGGACTTAAACGTACACTTTTTGATCTATCGCTGTGGTGTTGGCATGGATGTAGGAATAGTGTTACCCAATTTCTTGTTGAAATCTTCTTGTTATGGTAACTGGACTTGAATTTCTTCCCTTGAGGAGGTTTCAGCCCTCATCCCAGAGGCTTCTTCAGTTCTAATGACCTGTGGGGAGTTTCCCAATATAACTGCAGGGTTTTAGGCGGGTCTAGGTTTCGGTGGCTTGTTATGTAAATAAAAGAGTTCATTGGCAGAAACTAGGTATAAGGGGGTTGTTATGCTAATGGCGGTGTTGATGGTTGGGGACAAAAGACGAGAGACAAAAGACGAGAGACAAAAGACGAGAGACAAAAGACTCGAGGACAGCAATGTCCGTATTCTGGGCAGAGAAGACGGATGGTTGGACAGAGGAGTCAAAGAAGCCATCTTTTTGGAGGGGGCCTCTGACACAACCTTTCACAAACCTATAACGGCATACTTGGATTAATACCAAGACAGTTTTGCACACACGGACCATCCGCACCCTCCAAACAACCAGGAAAGATCCACAACCAGAAGCAGCCCCCGGTCACGTCCACCAGAACCTCAGTCCATAAGATCCAACAGGTTTCCCTCTGTGGTCTGGTTTTACCTATTCACATTCCTATCCAGGTAATCCCACAAAAGTTGCTCTTTTGTCCCCAACGAAGGACACGTCCATTACCATAACAACATAACAAGCCATCATGACCTGGACCCGCCCAAAACCCTGGCAGTTATATTCAGGAACTCCCCACGGGTCATTAGAACTGAAGACGTTTCTGAGATGAGGTGCAAAACGTCCTCAAGTGAAGGAATTCAAGTCCAGTTGCCACGACAAGAAGATTTCGACAAGAATTCGCCATGACCTTGATGACTGAGAACCTCCACAGACAAACAGTTGCCTTTGCCGAGTCCTTATCACTTCCCTCTCTGGTCTCTCCTCGACCTCATGGTGTTTTTGACCGGAGGAAAATCAATTAGGAGAAAGTTATTGCTTGGATTGTCTGCTTTGGCCACCCTTTAGTCATTAATTGAATGTAATATAACTCGTATGAATCTCGGACTTAAGCCTCTCTGCCTGCTTCTCATTGTGAACCGTCCGCTGACCCTCCGGCCGTCCCGACTATCACAAGTAAGCAATTGAATATTCTTGCAAAAATTCTTTTGCGTGCGACGCTACGTCAGTCGTGTCCCTTGCTTCCTGGCCGGTGACAAAATAACATCTGACCTTTCTTTCAAAACTCAAACCATCAATTTGGAATGGTTTATCCGCAGTCAGATCACACACACACACACACACACGCACACACACGCATACACGCACACACACACACCGCCAAAAGAAATCAAACAGTGCAGTCCATTCATTGCATATTACATCAAACATTTGGAAAAAAAAAAAAAAAAATTATTAGTTGTTTTCAAAGTATTTATAACAAAATACTGTTCTGAGCCGCATGTAACATTAGCATTTTAGTACATTTATCAGGATAAGGCATTGAGTTAGATCAACAAGTGATCTATTTAGCCTCTCTCCCAAGTCAGGGCAGACATGACCATGTCCAGACTCATGTCGCCTCTTCTGGACTCCAGGTCCCAAAGGAGAGATTTACCTTTATTTCGGGTTTTAAGTCTTCAAACATCTGGAGCAGCTTGTATCAAATTAAGGATTTGTGGTCGGCCAGGATGGATGACCAACCATACTAACTGGGAAGCCGTATTCCCCTCACACACAAGCAGTGTAAACCACTCTGAAGTATGAGGAGGTTCTGGGAAGTCTTAATTGTCCACCTTCTAGTGGCAGACTGTGAAAGTTGACCAGGGATTTCGGAACTCTTCTTTGAATAACACATTCGTCAGAATGTTGGGGGCGGCGTAGCGCAGGAGGTCGAGCGACCGGATTTGGAACTGAACCTCCCTGGTTCGATTCCGCGCCCCTCCTAGTGTGTCGAAGTGTTGTTGAGCAAGACACTGAGCCCCGAACTGCTTCGCTGGCGCTGGCAGACGGCAGCCAACTGCTCATGGTTCAGCCATGATGGGTTAAATGCAGAGAACGAATTTCCCCACGAGGGATTAATAAAGTATACATTATCTTTATTATTATGTTGCTGCTGCGCCAATAGAACAGAGAGGAGCTGCAACAGCGCTGGCAATGGATAGCACTGGACAGAACCTCCAGATGCTGGGTTCACTGCACAGACTGGAGCTTCAGAGTTGTGGCTGAACTGGCAGACTGATGGACGCTACTGGAATCAAATCTACGATTTTAAAAAGCTAGTCTGGTTTAAATCTTCACCGAGAGATCTGAGAATGAACCCTCCTCAGAATGGAGGTCTCTCGTGGGTCATGTACATTGTGTTTTTTATGACTGACACTTAATTTGAAGCAGAGAGTGATGTTTTTATTGGACTCAGACATGCAGATGTCATGCAGTTAGCAGCAGAGGTGATGTTGAAGTTATATCCGACCAATAAACCATGTCAGTAGTTAGTTCTCTTCTTTTTCTCAGATGCCAATAAATCAGTCAGAAAAAGAAAGGGTTTTTTGTAAATTATATTAATTGATGATGACAAATCAAGCAAATCACTTTTTGCCCTGTTTATAACTTATGAGAAATGCGATATGATTTTCAGACAGAAACAACTTGTATGGATGTGTATAATAAGGTCATTCGTGATGTGCGAGTTACGAACGAATGGTTCAGAGTGCTCAGAGTAGCCAACTCATAAAAATGAACGACTCAGTAACTCAGTGAACGAATCACTCAATAGCTCAAAGCAGCCGTCCCGACTCACAAAATGAACAACTCACTCAGTAACTCAATGAACAATCACTCAGTATTTCTCTTTGGTGAGTGACTCATATCAACTCGAGTCAGTATAAAGAATTGAGTTTGGGTCATGGACCCAACAGACGGCTCTAAAAGGCCTTGTTACTGAGGAGGTCATCTCAGCAGCTTCAAAATAATAAAAGTAAAATGGCGACAGTAGTTAAATATGTCAGGTCTAAAGCACCTCAGACATCATTGCATACCTGCACAGAGAGAAGACAAGGGACAACAGTACTCTTTTACTTGCAAGGAGAACGGAAGGAGACGTGCCCAGTAACACTCTCCCACCGCTCTGGCGCACATCTCTCCGTACCTTTCTTTTATTTCCTTATTTCCTTAGGGTGGTCCGTAGTTACAGGGTGTTTTGCAGCTCCAAGGGGTGGGGAAATTTGCAACAACGTTTTGAGATACATAACGCTATAACGAGACAGTGTTGTGCCGCCGTGGTTATCTCCAGGTACCGCCTGACATCATCCTCCCTCGAGCTGCCAGGGTGCGGCGGCCTTGTCCCTGAGCTTTGAGCAGCTCCGGCCTTTCTCATGTTCGTTGTCAGTCTGGCTGGCCTCCAGCTTTTCTCACTCTTCTGATAATGATGTTCGGTCTTGGTGATGTACATCCCCTTTCTTCTGAAGTAAACCTCCATCCATCAACTATTTTATGCAGCGTAAGTAAATAAGAGCAGAAATGTTATGAGAAAGCTGCCTGCTTTTTAATACTTCAGGCAGAAAGACAGGACTTAGAAAGAGCGAGGAGTAACATTGTGATAACATAATCATATATTTCTCCAACAAAATATATTTTTTTTACATTTCATTTTACAAAGCTGTAGCACTGACCCGTAACATGAACATTAACATGTCTAGTGGTGACAGTGGTGATGATGTGTGACCCACAGGTGGAAATATCTCATTCCCGCATCGTTGAGTGTTACTGATCATCATGGTAGGCTGGTTTCTTCCTCTGTGAGGATTCATGGCAGGTGGCCTCCATGAAGTTGTATGAACACCAACGAACTGCAAACGTCGTGAGGGAAAATATAATCGTTCTCCTCCAATCGAGATGGAGGGGCGGCCGTTGATCGGCTGGTTCGGTGGGCGGCCCACCGATCGAAAGGCTGGCGGTTAGAGCTTCTCAGGCAAGACACATGAGGTCCAAATGGTGTAGTTAGCGCCTGGCGTGGCACTGAGTGTGTGTGAAAATCCAGTGTAAAGCGCTTTGAAACTGCAGGCTAGTAAAAGTGGAGTCCAAAGACTGTTCACAAACACGTCAGATATTTTCAAATCTTCCCACTCAGGTGTTTATTCCATCTCCAGTTCCTGGCGTTCACCTTGTGTACCCGTGCTCGATGCCTTGGCTTGAAAGAAGGATGTCATCTGTGATTTTTGTTTTTATTTTCCAAAAACTAAATGCAAATTAAAATCGCAGATTATCCGGGTCATGCCAGAGAGACATCCTTCGCGTCCGTACACTGCTGAGTTGGAAAGGCGTTTCAGGGATGCTGAGGGAGTCTTTGTACAGTCACATCCTTCAGAGGTAAGCCAGAGTTCACGCATCTAATCTACATCTGTATTCAATGTCTCTTCAAGTGAAGCAATTCAATAAGTAATTCAATTTCCCTGAGAATGCAAGGGTCAAAGGATATTGGCAGGGCATGGATGTCACATTGTTCCTATTTATAAATATTGGGAATGAATGACCATATTATTAGAAAATTAAATGTGACCCCTATCTATCCCCCAGACAGAGTTCAATGGCACTGAAGTAAAAATTGACATTTAGTGCTGCGACATGGGGGTGGATGATGTTGTGCAGGATAAGGAGAGTAGATCTATATATAGTCTTGTCCTGATGGTAACTGAATACCGAAATGTCATTAGAAAAAAAATTGGTCTTCTGTATTTGGGTTGAATAAGATTATCTAAATGCCAGGCATGAAGAATCGGACAATTTCTATGCATGGCCCCGTGGAGGACTGAGGCCTCCTTTCAGACCCCTGTCAAGGGCGGTTAAAAAAATAACCCGCAATCCTCCGTGCAAGTAACGGGCTGGGAAACCAGAAAATTAAGGGCGCAGAAAAAGAGGGTCACCTTTTTATCATATCCTGATATGAGAAAGAACAAATTAAGCTTAAGCCATCAAGGCTACTTCGATCATCATTGTAAAAGCAGTGCTGAATACATGCACTGATGGAGAATGAGTGTGTTCGTAGATGTTGCAGAAGCAACTGGCACTAATACCGGATCATTTCAAATTGATGTTATAAACATTTGCAAACCAAAAAAATGTTATCGTCCCCGAAAGCCTGGGTGAGCGTCACATTGATTGAGAATATATATCAGTCTTTGTCGAATGCACGGGCCCAGAGCCAAAGAGTGATAGCTGTAAAACCTGCCTTCGAGTTGTGTCTGGCCTGCTGAGCATCAAGTTTGGCTCCAACGTATCCACACTGGGAATATCAGAGGAGACCGTTGCCTGTCCTCTTTGGTGCTCCTACGCTGCGAGGTTCCACGTGGCCTACAGCAGCTACAGGAGTAGGACAGAAGAAGAGAGCGCGACCGCCTGTCTCAAACGATGTCCTATACATTTGGCTCATTTGCTGATATGACATTGACCTGGGATGTTCCTCTTCCAAGTCCAAGAGGATCTGACGCTCTCCCACTGCACTGCTCGACAACCGTATTCAAAATCCAACTTCTTCCCAGTCATTTAAAAAAAAGATACTACTGATCGATCCTCTGTGTCCAGGTTTTTCAGCAAGAGCTTCCTGAGAACGTCCAGGACATTTGGGATTGTCTAACAGAAGAGCCCGACAAAGTTCCAGAGTCCAGCTGGAAGTTTGCGTCTCCCAAATCGCTTCTGGACAACCTGTGCCACACCATGTATTGCCTCTTCAGCGAGTGCTTCTCCAGCACAGAAGCTCCGCAAGACAGTGAGTTTAGCAGGAGACACCTTGGAAAAGAGAACAGAGATAATGATGTGGTGATTTCTTTGTATACAGATCCTAATAAAATGCAGAACACATACCATAATTACTGATATTAAACAGACAGAGACAAATTATTTGTCATTTTAATATCATTTATATTTCATAAATTCCTGCGCGTTTTGCTTAGATTATTGATAGCATTGAAAAGTGTCAGGTCGTCCAAAGTTGCATTGCACGGCCGTCGGGCGGTGCAGCGGTTAGCGCTTCCGCCTTGCAGCAAGAAGGTCCCTGATTGGATTTCTACAGAGAGGCCTTTCTGTGTGGAGTCTCCATGGGGTTCATCCGGGTCCCTCCCACAGTCCAAACACATGCAAGAGGTTCATTGGAGACACTGAATTGTACAGATGTGTGAAAGAGACGGCGAATGGTTGCATGTCTCCATATGTGCCCCCCACCTCTCGCCCAATGACAGCAGGGATAATGAATGCGTGAATGAAGGGTATTTTTTTTCTGACCTGGTAGATGAACTCCTTTAGGGTCTCGTTTCTGTTGATCGAATTCTGGCGTCGGCCTGTAAACAGGGTTTCCCCCTCTGCTGCTTTTCAGACGCTGATTTCTCACATTGTACGAAAGGCCGGAAGAAAGGACTGAAGCCCGAGAGCTGAGAAGAAGTCAGCAGGGTGAGATTGTCCCTGCTGAAACTGAATATGGATTATCTCACGTGACCCACAGGGACAGAGCAAGAAGGACAATCCACGCTGAAATCCAAACTGCAACAGATATTTCAGTCCCGGGCCGTGAAAATGAGCGAGTCCTTTCCCAAAAGCGGTTGCTAAATTAAGCAGATATTATCTTGACACCACGGAACTACCAATTTTTACCAATAACATGAAATATTCATAATATTCTGTTTTATTGCATGAGTTTTTTTTTTTTTGTTTTTTTTTAACGCCAAAACACAGCTTTGAAAGTAAGAGCTCCAAATTCTCCGAGCGCCATGTTGGCGCTCCAGTTTCCCCACTTTCGGAAGGGATACGCTCATGTTCACCATTATCGCGCCAGATCGACGTTTCAGCGGTGTTTCCGTCACATTCTTCTCCGAGTTGGACGATCTGGACAAACAATTCAGCTCCATCGGCGAAGGGGCCGACCCTTACTGACGCCGACGTGGCTTTGCCAGATGAGAAGCCACACGGTGGATCTATCGTACTGACAGTCTTCAGTGTCCAGCTGAATTTGTACCATAGCATGACGCATTTTTCGAAGGACGCCAGCTTCAACCGCCTCAGTTGAAAGTGAGAGCGTGAACTTGAAACCCGCAGACAAAATTGACAACTACTGTTTTCTCTCCCCTCCTCGTCGACTATGCTATCTACCGTGTAACTCTTCATTTATATGTTCTCCACCCTGCGCAAAAAGGAAGGACTTCAAGTCACAAGCGGCAACACGCGAATTGACTCAGCAATGCAATTTCCTATTTATTGTGTTTTTTTTTTCTCCTTGCATGACTCTTTTGGAAGACCTGTGCTGAGCTAACTGGATCAATAAATACGAACGTGAAGTAACATCGCAAAGGAATATGTCAATCTTACAGTCAGAGGCTTATGTCTTTAAAAACACAGAAATATGAAATGGATAAATGGCAATGCACGTCCAATTTCTAATCATTTAAATCGGGATTTCCCCGTCCACGTCTACCTGTGTCGGCTTATTGTTTCTTGAATAATGAGTTTCATCAAACACTATTTCATTTTATCTAAGATTAAATCAACTCAAAGCATTCTTGGCTCGTCACATGAAAAAAAACCCGAAAGCGACTAACTCTCTATAACATTATCTAACGCAACGTGTTTGTGACTGATTACGTCACAGGGTGCTTTAAAATACCAAACTCGTGGGTGTTTCTGACAAAGCTTGGGAATGGCGTTTTTATTAGCGCAAAGCATAATAAAAAACACATGCGATACATATATATATATATGTACCACATATATATATATATATATATATATGTATATAACCGCATGCGGTTAAAAAGAAATTAAAAAAAAAATTTAAAAGAGAAAAATAAGAGGAAAAAAAAATTGACCTGGCCTGTTCATTGTAATTATCCCTGAGGTCTTGCAGCAAAGAAGGAGTGATATTTTCAGAGCCCTCGTCTGCAGAGTTGGACTGAGACGGCGCTCCGCCGGCCTCCGTGTCCCGAGTCGATCTCAGCTCGCGATGAGAGAAATGACCTTTGACCTGTGATCCGCCAGTGTTTTTTGTTTTCACCGTGAACGATGTGTTTTAATCCGCGTGTCCGAGTCCAGAGTTTGTTTCCACTGCGTCGCACGATTTCTCGGGTTTTGAAGAGACGGGGATCGATCTCGGAAAAAAAAGGAAACGATGTGAGAAATGTAAGGCTTAAATTATCTGAGCGTAAAAATTCCCCTCCAGTCCCGTATCTAATCTAACGTCATGCGATTGTTTTAAATGATTAATTAAATCCATTCAAGGAAAACATTAAATTTGGGTGATTATTGGGAATCTATCAAACACATGACATCAATTTGTTACACATTAGACACTCGTTTATTTTGCCTAAGTGTTATCTGATGTTATTCTTGCTATAAAAATGCGACAAAGATACTCACAAGCTAATTGAAGACCCATTTAAAAGAAATATCATTTCATTTGTGTATAAATATACCTCACATTATTATCAATTCAATCAGTGCACCACCTTGTCACCTTCAGTCTGAACAGACGGGATTAGCCGGTAACCCGGGATGTGGCCCGTCACTCACACTTTCAAAAAAATGTGTTTATTTCTCAAATCTCTGTTCAGGGGCGGGCCTTTGGTGAAGGCATAACGCCACTTTATTGCTTCTGCACTGGCTCCCCTTTGGATAAAAAAGGCCCCTTTGCATGCAGTTTGTAGTGGTGTACCTGCTACTTTGCTTCAAATCCTGACTTGCTGGTTTAGTCAGTTCACGGCGTAACATTCCCTTAACTTAAATGTCCTTTGTTATGAAAGCATGTCAGAGAGTTGGTTGAAAACAATATGGAAGGCGAGGATTGCAGAGTACTGTTTTCAGATGCATGTAAAATAGGTGAAGCTATCACTTTTGCTTAATATTTAACCCTAAATTAAGACATTATATATATACATTATACCACACACACGTTCTATATATTAAGTAACACTCAAATGTTCTTTCTAAAGTTGGCAGTGCAGGAAAATACAATTTAAAATATGAATGTGACGCTTAGAAGCTCGGGGTTTGTGTCTCAAAGGAACTGGAGTTGCTCACGAGGTTACGCTGAACATTCACATGTGGAAAAACCCAGATGTATGAATGTTACGTGTTCAGGTCATGCGTTCGGCCGAAAACCAACGGGAAGTTAAGGATCAGGTGTTGATTTGAGTCTTGTATTTTGAAAGGCACCCGTTGAAAGCTTGTAACGGTGGCTAACGTGCCCACGTGCCAAAAAATGCTTCTCATGATGTAGAAAAACCATGAGAGATGACTATTAATGTGTTGCTATAAATGCAGGAGCTGTATTTTTCTTAAACATTATCAATCATATGTAATTATATGGATGTCTTTTTGTAACCACAAGTGCCTTTTTTGATGTATTCAGAGATCCCTTAACATAAAAGTAATATTTCCCACAACTGAATGGCAACAATGGAGAGATGATGACTGCAAAAAAAACAAAAAAACTTGGATGGTTGTTGTCTGTTTTGGAGATAGATATTAATAACAGATTTTTATACAAAAAATACTGAATTTATTTATTTTTTGAAAATGTATAATGCTACTGTATGTGACAATACTTTTATGAAAGAAATAAGAATTAAATGGCTATTTTTATCAACTAAACCTGTTGCCGGTACCTTTTTAATGTGCTTCATTGCTTCCATGTCCAGTTTGCCAATGAGTTATAGGCTTGAATACTGGAATATGATGATTTTCTCATCTTTAGCAGTTGATTTACAGACGCAAAAAGGTCCGCAGGGATAACTGACATACCAGATTATGCTTTTGGCAGGTAAGACTAAGACTGCTTGATAAACTCCAGCTTATGTTGCATTGCTGTAATGTGAGAATCACATAAAGCAGATTACTTAAAGAAAGCCAGCAAAAAGAAGATGAAAGAAAGCTGAGATTTGCAGACTTTTTTTTTTTATCTCCATAGGTCCAGAGCAAAACCTGTGGTTAAGTAAACTACACTGGAGCATACATTTCCCATTATGTAAGATGATCCTGTCTCTCATTAAAGCCAGCCTTTTTCCTCTAAATACCCACATCTTTCACATCAAACACTTCAGTTTATAAAACAGACTTCCGGCTCACATCTGCAGTTTCGAATCCAGTCCAAGACCACCCCAGTCACATCATCGTTTGTGTAGACACAGAAGATACAGCACTGTTTGCAGGGCCGGTGCTGATGACAGGTCGCAGGCTTTTGTTACTATAATGAAGAGAGTGCATAGAGCTTATTGCATATTAATATTTGCATTTCTCTAAACATGACTTGCAGTAATCTTAGCTTATCATCACGCATCAAAAATTAAAACAACCCAGAATGTATTGAGATGTTGTGCATTCAAATTAAAATCAGATTGACCCTTAGTGTTTCGGGTTTCTCTACATGTAATGTGGATTCATATCTGATATATAATTGTAAACAAACTGGCGGGACAAAACAGCATCCGAGAAAAGTAAAAACTTGAGTTTAATAGAAAACTACCTGTGAGACGAAGGCTCTGTAAAATACATGTGAAGTTTTGGAAAATACTCAAATGAATCGCATTTTATTTGATTGATTTTAGACCCCTTAGAGCCATGCACAAAGACGTTTAGTTGGTTTTAGTTGATATGAAATACAAGACATAAACGCACATGTGACTGTCCTGATTGAATACGTATATTTAGGACATATAGTGAAGCCACATTCGTTCCTGCAGGAAAAAGGAGAAGCATACCGAAAAGCCATTGCGATTCATTTAGCGGTTTGCTGAATAACTAGTTTGTCCCTTTTCGCTTGCCGTCATCAATCTACCGGAAGCAGAAAGTCAGCGAATCTTTAAAAGCAATGAAGCTATTTTTTACATTAAACATCAAATTGATGAACTTCAAAAAACAGCCAAGTGATAATTCGTGTCATTTGAGATTTGATACATGTATTTTTTTTGGAAGGATATGTTAAATTTAGGTTGGCGTCTACGTTGAATAGATTATTTTGAAAAACGACACCAGGAAATCCCGTGTTTACACACCGGAATGACAACATGGGAAGTTAATGTTGACATTCGTGCGTTGACTGGCGATTGACACGGAGACTTGTTGCTTGTTGTAAAATAAAATAAAATACTTTTAGGAAATGGCCTCGAGTATGGGGATCGAGATACCGGGCCGCCTTCCGCTGCTGCTATCCCACGAAGGTGTGCTCCTGCCGGGCTCCACTGTCCGCTTCAGCGTGGACTCGCCGCGGAATATGCACTTGGTGAGGCACCGGCTGCTAAAGGGCACCTCGCTGAAAAGCACCATCATTGGAGTCATCCCGAACACCAGAGACCCGGAGCAAGAAGCCGACGACCTCCCCGATTTGCACAAGTAACGCTTATTAAAAGAAAACAAAAACATCTAGATCATAGCAGTGGAGCCTTTTCTTGCATTTCAGGTGTTAATATGGCTCCGCGCAGGTGCGTTGTTTACGCCCGCACTTTGGAAACACAAACTGGGAACTCAAATCGCAAGCAATGCGTGTCAGATGACTTTTATAGCTTAAAGTGTATTGAAATGTTATTGTTATGACTTTATCGTAATGAATTGAGTTTTTTTTTTTAATATTCTATATCTAAAGCCGCGCTTAGCATATCTTGTGCAATCACGAACTGAGCAAAGTGTGTGTGTGAACTTTAACCGTTTCGGTTACTAAGTAGCTCGTATTTGCAGCAGGACGTGTTTTCGTCTTGTGCCAGCCGCGCCAGTGTCAACATAGGCATTAGAATAACAAACATTTGCAAATGTGCAGAGTAAAGTATGGTAATTTTCACGAAATTAGCTTGTAGTGTCGGCATGTGAGCAGCTGCCTTTAACCATTGCTGGTAATAGTTAGGCAACATTGTCACCTTTAGTTAAAAATATGTATATTTGCCATATGCACAGTAAGGAAATGTGTTTTCCTGTTCAATTAAAATCTTACTTTGCAAACACAGTTTCCCTTAACAAACCTATAAGTTGTGCATCGCTTGTATTGAAAAGCACAGGGATGTACTTTAAGGGGACCCTTACGAGTCAATGCAGATGCACCTTTGTCAGCAGAAAAAAAACACATGATGTCTGCTGACCAAAAAAAACCCTGTGCTTATATCTATTAAATAATGATAATCGTAATAAATACATTCATTGAGAATTTCCATCAAAGTTCTGTACAAATGAGAAAGTAAAAGAGTAGGACACAAATGCAAAAT
Organism: Fistularia tabacaria; assembly: GCA_901007705.1. Lineage (NCBI taxonomy): Eukaryota > Metazoa > Chordata > Actinopteri > Syngnathiformes > Fistulariidae > Fistularia > Fistularia tabacaria. The sequence goes on along the minus strand of CAAKHD010013263.1, from coordinate 23,988 downwards.
ATGCTACACATTCAATTATTATTTTCACCTGTCTTGGAGTGAGGGTTACTTTGGGTTGGAGGCTTCCGGTTAACCTGCTTCGAGATTTTAGACTTTGGCTTTTGGAATTTGTTTAAACAAAATGTATTTCTGTGCACGGAAAACATGATGACCATGAAATAATCCTTTTTATCCCAACGGTTTTCCTGGACTTGTGCTGTAACAATTCAGCCAGAGCCACAGACACAAAGTGCCTCAAATATTATTATTATTATCATTAATTTTTTGTTGTTGTTTTTGTTGTCGCATTTTACTAATAATTGCATAAATCAATTTGCCTGCATCTACATCCATAGCATTCATATATGCAGTTGAAATCTAGATCATGTCAGTCTTTGGTTTATGGAGATTTTAATCATCCTTAAGGTATAACAGAAGAACATGGGCTTGAACACTGAGTTCCTGTATTTCGGACTCCTGTCGAGTGTCTGAAGTGGCAGCGTGATGAGGCTCTTCCAGGGGCTAGCTTTGGATAATGGTGATGTTGTTGACCTATCCTGGTAACTGACCTGCAGAGGCTCAACGGCCAGTCTGGGCTGGCTTGGTGGCTGCTGGACTTGCTGACTTTTACAAACAAAAACATTGCACAGACATTTTAGATGATATTTTTCATTTAGAGGTAGTCAAAATATCTGAACAAACAACATGTTCTCTAATAAGATTTCCGTTCTACATTGAGTGCCAAGAATGAATCTTAATGCCAGGGCAGAATGGGGCCTATTGTGCGATCTGCAAATGTAAAAACCGCTGATATTCTTGTGTGAGTCTGTGGAGTTTAGTGTGTACAATGTGTGCAGCCCTGCAATGAGTACACCACCATGAGGGGTGGCAGTGGTCATGGCCAATGTCCTTGAAGGGATATAGTTCCAATTCTGACAGGCTGTGGTTTGCATATATTCTACAATGCAGTCGCAGAACTCGGGGTGAGTGAGTGTATTGTTACCCACTCTGTTGATGTAAAGAGGGAATTATAGTAACCTCAGTAGGCAATTGAAGCTTGGCAGGTACGTTATAACACAGCTCACTGTGCAGTTTTCTTTCATTGCGTTTGGTCACAGGCCTGTTGCTAGTACTCCAAGAGAGTTTATCATCAGTTCATGTTGTTGCATTTGGAGTTACAGGGATTCAAGGGGCCTGAGTTTTTGCTTTTTATGCGACCGGACAGGGGGAGCGACTCATACGCGACGAGCTAGAGTTAAAGCTGACATCTAATTATATGTTATTGCCAAAGTGCTCAATGAATTATTATTGTCTGGCTGTGTTTTTAAAATTAACCAGGATTTCCTCCGTCAGAGATAAAAACAAGCACATTCCTCGCAGTGCCTATAAGTGTTCCACATTTCTACCACTGTTCAATGCTTAGACATTATTAAATTAAATTGTTGTAGCAGCCAGGTTCATCAAAATCCAATCAAGTGAGGAAAAAAAAACCTGACCTAATTAAATGTACTCAAGTCGAATCAGAAAAATTAAAGTCTCAAACATAAATGCATATTACCTATGGAAACTCTTTTAGTCTTTTAGACACTTCCCCGACTGTTTTTATCTTGTTAGGAAGTAACATCTTACAATTCCGCTTGGTCTTTCCCACACCTAAGCCTGGTGTCCGTCTTTGCTGCTGTGTCCATAGAATCGGCACGGCTGGCATTGCCGTGCAGGTGGTGGGCAGTAACTGGCCAAAGCCCCACTACACCCTCCTCATCACTGGAATGTGCCGCTTCAGGGTGTCCATTCTGCTGAAGGAGCGGCCCTTCGTGCTGGCAGAGGTAGAGCTAATTCACCATCAGAATTATTGCAAAAAAGGCACTTATTGAACTCACTTCCTAGCAACTTAAGCATTTGTGGTCTGGACGGTTGGAAAAAAAAAAAAAAAAAGCAACGTCAGCATCGCGCTGCATTCAAAGACGTGCTTGTGTATTTGCGGTGTTTTCGATGTATACACACCTCCAACCTCCATGTATCCAGGAAGCCTTTCTAAATTGCAGGTGGAACAGTTGGATAAGCTGGAGCAGTACACGTCCTCCGCAGCCGACAGCATCACAGCAGAAGATGAGCTTCTGGGGGATCTGTCCCAGAAGTTCTACGAGGCTGCTCTGCAGGTTTGTGTCTGGGCCGTCATCTTCTTCCTGTCATTTTCGAGTCCTGCCGGCCGTCTCGGTAGAGAACCTAAAACCAGCGTTACATTTTCTCCAAGTGAAGTGTAAAATATATCGACGCGGATTTTGTGGAATACAATGGAACTATAAGTTGATTTAAAAAAAAAAAAAAAACCAAACATACAACCTTTTGTAAACAGTTAATTCTAACCTTGTGTTCCTCCCGCAAGGAACGCATAATTAATGAACGTTTAGTGATGGTAACACAAGCTTCTGACATGAATTGGGACTCTAAACCGGTGGATATAAAATTTCTTTCCTACCACGCAAGCATTTTCATGCACCACTTCTTTTTTATGCCAAAACATTGTAAAGGATTATTTCTATCCTCACTGATGTAATAAAAACCTGGTTTGTACTTTACTCCCTCCCAGCCATAATAACCGAGTCTGTCACTGATGAATGAAACTTGTCGGATGATCATTCCATATTTGACCAACGTCGGTCAACCGAACAGGAAAAGCTCCATTGATACCCAATCTGAGATGTTGTGGGAGTCGGGGTTCGAGTGGGGGACGGAAGGAAAGTACGTCTTGTTGGACGGCCCCCCAAAATCCACTGCCAAGACCCCAAACGTGCTGTGTCAGCAACACCGGCTGACTCACAATAGAAGTGAGAGTGAGTTAACTCTTTGCTCCGGGTTGTTGAGTCAGTAGCTGCTTAGGCGCACAGAGAGAATATGGGTTTGGCCTTTTGAATTCTTCTCCTCTCGGTTTATTCAGCAAACATGCCCCTCGGCACCTGGGGCTTCTGGCGTGGCTTCTGAGTGCAAGATTTTGAGATGGCCCGCAGTGTTTGGTTGCCGCAGCGCAGATATTTACCGCTAGTTTACCGCTCGGTGCTCGGCGGATGATCTGAGAAGAAGTCTTGTTTGTCCCGCTTAAGCTGACAATGTTGCTTAATTCTTTTTAAATAGTTTTTTTCCCCCCTTTCTCTCCCCCCAGTATGATCATTGAAAACATTCCCCTGGATGGCTCGCTGTCTGGATCGAGTTTTATTGCAAGCCCCGTAATTGGCCGAACACGCATCAGGATGATGAATGTCAGATTGTCCTCTCCCTTGAAAGCCCCGCTCACTCCTTCTTTCTTTTTTATTCTTTCTATGTAAACAAAAGTTTTACTGCACCAAGCAGAAGACGGGATTAGGATAAAGGCGGTAGGGAACGGGATCGGAGATGCAGAACAGCAACAAGCCGAACCAGGCTGGAGCCGCGGCCGAGCACAAGCCCTGACTTTCATCAGTGCATTTCTAAACAAACCTTTTAATCGCCTCAAATTTCAGTACTATAGATACATGTGTGTGGATGAGGCTGCAGGGAGGGGGGGATTAGGAAGGTGGAGGGTTCAAGTACCGACCGCCCAGAGCAACGGAGAGGGCGGAGAAGATGTGGAGAAGAACAGGAGGCAGAGCTGGATGCAGCAGACATGGAGATGTTGGAGGTTCCTCTTTGGGAGTGAGGAGGATGGAGACGATCAGGAAGGAGTCCATCTTAGATGTTCTGGAGATGGAGGAGGGATGGTGAAGATCTGGGTGGATGCTGAGGCTGGAGCTGCCAGGCAGGAGGTATAGATGAGGACCAGAGAGGAGGTGTATGGATGGAGTCGAAGGAAGTGGAACAGGAAGTTTGTTGGTGTGAGAGAAGAAGGTCAGACGGAGGAAGATGATTGGCTGTGGTGACACCCTGAAGGGAGCAGCCCAGAAGCGAGGAAGGAGATAGAACAAGAGACCTCTCCCGAAAAATAAAAATCTGGAAAATCCCTGCAATAAACTAGAGGCAGGAGGAAATGCCTGTCACAACCCAGGGGGAGAGAGAACAGTTTGAATCCCAATTTTATAAACAGATATGGAGATATTTGGAGATATAATCTGGAATATAAGATCATCTCATTGCAACAGTGTAGCATGTCTATCTAATCCAACACGTGAGAACACAAGGGAAGGGGGCTACTTGTAAGTTCTGTCCATAGTTTATGTCTATTTCCCAGGACATTTAACTTGCTTTTTTGCACTTCCTGTCAGATGCTAAACTGCATTTCATTGGTTCATGTGGAATATGTGACAATAAATTTGAATCTAATATGATAAGCTAATGGCAATACAGGCATTTTATCAGACGCCGGCTGCGATGGATTAAATGGAAATGTCAAAAAAAGCGATAATGGACAGAGATGTCCTCTGTGCTGAATGAGAACTGTGTTTCTGCATGCGTTTGGAGTTGCTAGGAATGCTGGACATGTCGGTTCCAGCCGTGGCCAAGCTGAGGCGTCTGCTGGACAGCCTGCCAAGGGAAACCCTGCCCGACGTCGTCGCCTCCATGATTCGCACCTCAAACAAGGAGAAGCTCCAGGTGACACATCACAGAGGTTGCATTTCAGTGCCCTCTTTTGACGTCGCGCATCAGCAGAGCCGGAGGAAACCCCCTCGTGACCAAAACGGGCTCAAATGCAAAAAATACATTTTTCCATGCGTTTTTTTTAAGTGCATTAACTCCAAACCCTCAAGATTTTTTCAATCCCTTGTGCATGATGAAGGTCTTGGATGCGGTGAGCTTGGAGGATCGCTTCAGGAAGGCCTTGCCGATGTTGACCCGGCAGATAGAGGGGCTCAAGCTGCTGCAGAAGACTCAAAAAATCAACCCCAACCCCGAGAAGAGGGTAAGAACCGAGAACCGACCTCGCTGCTCAGCCTTGGGGTTTCCCACCTCATGCCTCCCGTCTCATCGTCTGTTGAGGTGTTGACGGTGCGCAGAGGCGGCGTGCTGCCGGGCCGCCAGTTCAACCTGGGAGAGGACGATGAGGACGAGGAGGGAGACGAGGCCGCGGCCCTGGAGAAGAAGGTTCACGCGGCCAACATGCCTGCAGCTGCGCTCAAGGTTTGCCTGAAGGAGCTCAAGAGGTGATCCTTGTTTCTGCTCCTCTCAGGTTGAAGCAATCAGCCCTTTAATGGAAAAGATCTTCTCTGTGCATGGAAGTTTTGGATGAAACCCCCAAAATGTTCTTGGTTATGACCTCAAGGGTCCACATGTTTTTATTTTTATTTCTCGAGCAACAATTTGACGTTTTTTTTTTTCTCCTGTATCCAGGCTGAAGAAGATGCCACAGTCCATGCCTGAATATGCCCTGACCAGAAACTACTTGGACCTGATGGTGGAACTCCCCTGGAGCAAAAGCACCAAAGGTAAGAAAGTCTTTGGACTTCTGTGAACCAGCCAGGAAGCTATCTTCTCCCAAAAGACTGTGTGCCTGCCTTCCCCCGTGTCAAAATTACACCATGGAAAAAATCTATTTTGAAAATGATCAGTACATAGATAAACCTACGTTCACACCCACTGCAGATGCTCCCCGCTAAAAAAACAAACACAACAAAACGAGAAAACCTCAGACATTGGTGGAATTGTTGGATGGTTGGGAAAGCTTAATCACATTTTCTAGGGAAAACAGACAATGCTGCGAGTTAGGCGAAGGGTGATTTGAATATTTCAAGTTTGAGGAAACAGCGGAAACCGCAGGCTGGAATCTGACGGAAAACAGTGGGGACGGAGAGACGACTTTCCCATCAGATACTCACGCCATTAATGAGTCCAAACCCTGAAAATACATGTGTATTTTAATTTATTTAATTGTATTTGTTAATCTATTTATTTAATTTAATTTAATTTAATTTAATTTAATTAATTTTTTGATTTTAATTTTAATTTTCTTTTTTTTATTGGACCATCCAAAAGGTGTGCTAGCAGGTCGGAACTGGTGGAGAAAAGGTGTAGATGAAGGAGGTGAGAGCAGCCATGTTGTCTGGTTTAGAGACTCTTGAGGAGAAGACAGGAGGCAGCAGAGAAGAAGATGTCGGAGGTTCAGCTTTGGGTGTTTGGAGGATGGAGAGGACAGGGGAACGAGTCCAGAGGACCTTCAGCTTTAACTAGAAGAAAGTGGTGACCAGGAAAGGAAGCTCAGGAACCTGTGCGAGTGTCGGTTAATGCAGAGGACGGTTCTGATGAAGCTGCGACAGAAGGTCAGTCGAGCTAGCTGAAGATCAGAAACCTCCATCGGAGTTGTGCAGACACTGAGTCTGAAGCGTCAACAGAGGACGAATTGCTTTTTCTCGTTCCCAGAGCTGCATTCGCTCGGACACAAGATGCATTCCTGTCACAATGCTTGGGTTTGGTTTCAGCCTCCCTGTTTATCTTTAACAAGCGAGCGCTTTTATCAGCCAATTATTCATTTCTTCAAGGTCACATTGTGTTCCCTGAAATGACATGAACAATGAATAGCTTCTTAGGAGACGAGACGTTCTGGCTGCGTGTCGGACGGGCCCACGGCACAGCGGGCAGCCAAATGTTGCATTAAGTCAGGAAGAATAATGTTGGATTTCACCGGGGCAAACACAGAGCGCTGATGACCGCTATCTCCACCATACAAGGAAACAGAGCCCTCCGCAGAACGAGCAGCCAGGAGAAAAGACCGCCTGAGAAGATAAAAGGAGATTGGCGTCCTTGACACGAGGACCTGACCTCTGACCCTCCTCATAAAGGCGTCAGAAGTTAGAATAAGGCGAAGGAGCCGCTCGCTTTGGCTCGCTAAAACAACCACCTTCACTTGGAGGCTGGTCATTAGAGGAAATGGGAGCTGACACAGTACGATGCGTGTTAAGGAGGGTAAAATAGAAAGCAAGAACAACAAACGGCCTCGGCTGGGAGCAGAGGTCAAAAGGGGTTGGAGCCAGGCCACATTGTAGGGAGAAAGAACAGCCGGAGACCACATTTGGTAAAGGACAGTGAGCTCGGAACAGGTGCAATATTCTTCCTTTTTTACATTTAAATATTTGAAAAAAAGCTGCAGGACTTTCAAATCCGTAAGTCACTGACACAACTAAATAAAGGTTTGAACAAATCCGCACACCAAGAGTGCTCGAAAAATAAAGATCATTTATTTTACATGGAGTGGAGAAAATTTATAATGGCATGACATTTTGAGCAAAAGTCCGCTCTTCTTCAGACGTTTACAAAATGATGCTTAAAAAACATTTTTAAAGGAAATGATCTTGTGGTTTTTTTTTTTGCGCCTCTTAGATAGATATGTAGTTAGTTAGTTAGATATATAATTTCATTTTAACATTTTAACATTACCTTCAACTTGTTGCTAGAAAAGGCTCAAGAAACATACTCTTAACACATTTGCGGAGATAGAACTGAACATTATTGATGGAGGATTTGAGCATAAAATATATTTACCGTATTTTCCGAACTATAAGTCGCTCTGGAGTAGAAATCCCACCAGCCATCAAATGCATCATGAAAAAGAAAAAAACATATATAAGTCGCACTGGACTACAAGTCGCATTTTAGGGGGGAAATTTATTTTATAAAATCAGAGACCAAGAACAGACATTTTGTCTTGCAAGGAAAGTTCTAGCCATAACATTAGAATAGAGAACAACAGGCTGATTCGGTGTCTGCTTGGTTAATGTAACATATCAACAGTTATTCAGATAGCTATAGCACAAACAACATAGCATAACAAGTTTACCAAACTCTCCATCTCCATTTCTGAGCAACTCCGCCAACTCCGGAGGTCGACGACGCGCCGCTTCCTCTTGGGTCGCTGTCATCAGACTCAGCATCAGTTCCTAGCTTCATCTCGCTTTTAGCCCGCGATTAGCTTTTTTTGTTTTCTTCATTGCAGTTAGAGTAACCTCCGCTTTTCACTCGTCCCTCACAGGTTTCTTGCTTTCTTTCTGCTGCTCGATGACCGTTTTCGCCCGCATATTTCACCACTCGCAGCTTGTAATCTGCAGAATATGATTTTCTTTTTGGGGGCATTTGTTTTCAGTTTTTCTCAGTTGGCTTTAGAAGTTGATGTTTAGATTTTAAATATTCATCTTCAGTGGAGCGCACTCTCGCGGCTTAAAATAGCATGTGAAATTACCACATATATTTTGATATATAAGTCACATATGAGTATCAGTGCAGGACCAACCAAACCATGAAAAAAAGTGCGACTTATAGTCACAAAAACTATACTATAAAATACAGTTCAGACTATATACAGGGGAGGAACTAGACAAACAGAACATGGCAAGGACAACCCAAATAGACAACAAAAGAACCCCCTCGCCCCCCATTTTATGGCCTCAATCACTGGCACGACCATTAATTTGTCGCTTGCATTGAATGAACAGAACCACATCCGAGAGCTGATTGCGTCGTAATCCTGAAGATCACCCCATAAAGCCCGGCGTACTCACAGACCAAACCCTATCACTTCACCTTTATCTGCGTTGAGTAGATTTCTTACTCTTTGCACCTGGTTGAGGGGTTCGCTCCCTCGCTGCTCTCAGCAGAAAAGCTTATATTTCCCAAATGCTTAAATATTCATTCTTTCCATCTTTACCCCAAACTCTCTCTCTCTCTCTCTCTCTCTCTCTCTCTCTCTCTCTCACTGTCTCTGCAGACTGCCTGGACATCCGAGCTGCCCGCATTTTATTGGACAACGATCACTACGCCATGGACAAGCTGAAGAGACGCGTGCTAGAGTACCTGGCAGTGAGGCAGCTGAAGGCCTCGCTGAAGGTGCTCGACCCGCTGAAAACCTCCGCGACGGCGAGAATAAAACGGAGATATTAAATGTGGGTTTCGTGCCACTGCTGTGTTTCCAGGGCCCCATCCTGTGCTTTGTGGGACCCCCAGGCGTCGGCAAGACCAGCGTGGGCCGCTCCATCGCCAAGACGCTGGGGAGAGAGTTCCACCGCATTGCCCTGGGAGGGGTCTGTGACCAGTCGGACATCCGAGGACACAGGTGTGTGCTCCATTTTTGTTTTTCTGCGCAGAAATGTTTGTTTTATTCTATTTATCAATGTATCAAAATCCCACAGGTCCAAATTTCAGCGCAAATTCCATCCCTCACACACATATATACACACACACACACACACTCATACACACACAGTGCAAGATTATAATCTGAATATTGCGCGATTATAATCTGAATATTACGCATGATGTGCTTGGACCAGTGATGATGATAACAATGAAAAGGAGAATCTATAATTATTATCGTTATTTATGGGATAGTGGAGCAAGCCGGGATAAAAACAATGCAGTTGTTTTTTTCTTTTGTTTTGTTTTTTGGAACATTTAGTTAAGTGATTTGTAAACCGTGAAAAATCATTTAAAGCAGTAAAGGGCATAAGAGGACAGTATGTGGATGTTGATTGACAAGATAAATACTCTGTTTGCTCAGTAATCTGATAACTATTTGACTTTGGCTGCTCTGCCCCCGGTCTGCTCTTGATCAGTTTTTAAGCAGCCCTCCTTCGGGAATTAATGGAAGACACTTTTCTGTTCTTGGAAGCAGGTGGTACGTTTGACAGTACTGTATATTGAGGTGTGTGTTTGTGGGTCTGAATGTGTGTGTGTGTGTGTGTGTGTGTGTGTGTGTGTGTGTGTATGTACGGAGGTGAACAGGGCAGGGCTGTTCATCTCTGATAGCTTCGTGATCTTGCGTGCCTGGTATTTTGAGAAGAGAAAGCGGCGTTGAGAAGCACCGGATTGGAAACATGTGTCCGGCATACCAACAGCAGGGGTGAAGAAGACAAAGATCAAAGATGTCTAATAGTCCATCATTCGTTTTTGAACAACTTCAGATTTTTTTTTTTTTACATAATCTCTTTCATTTTGTCCTTCCTAGACAAGGGTTCAGATAACATGAATCGTCCACAAACACCCAACTTAATAAAAAAAAGAAAATATGTCTTAAATGAGGGGCCCGATCACTGCGCGCATTGGTATTACCCAGTATCTACAACACCATAATCTTCGGCTCCTTTTGCACCAGAGAAAACAAAACAACAACTCATGTTTTTCAAAATTTGTCATGCGGTATCTTCTTATTGTGAGGATTTACTGGCTCAAAATCACAGCGCAAATGTTAGCTTGGATCCAGAGATGAACTGAATACATTCCCCCAGCCTCTGGTAGAGTGTCAAAATGCCGTTTTTGCAAATTCAAACCAAACACCCGAGACCGTCCGAGTGTAGCATGAAGATCAGATTCGGCTCATGATGAGATGACATTTTGTCAGTAATGTAAATGGAAACCGTTTCATCACATGTTCCTGGCTCGTCAAGACGTATCTGAGCAATGTCTCGCACACGTTTGGCAATGCGCTCAAGAGTTCACGCCGAAAAACACTCACATGGCGAACGTCCATGAAGTAATCCAGGTTTAGTGGACATTTATGAGAAAATCAATCAAAGCAGCGATAAAACATCTGGGTGTTGATGGACTTTATTACCGTCTGAAAGTCTTTGAGGGCAGTTGCTGGCGAGCAACTCACAAAAACAAGGTGTTACTTCAAGGATTCAAAATGTTTACTGCCTTGTGCACAGGAGGAATGACAGGAAAATTCGTTTCCCTGCACATGAAATCCTTACCTTGCTGTCCGCTGCGAGTGCCAAGGTGTCGGTAACAGGGAAGAGACATGGGTAGTTCAATGTGGAGGAAATAATGTTTGCAGTGTTGCAGTTAGAGAGAGTTGTGAATTGGCAGGTAAGCACCCAGTGCAGGCAGTCCGTGAATATTCTGAGTTAACTCATGGCTCTTTAACCACTTTGAATACCATTTTGCAAAGGCAACGACTATCGTAGAAAAGCAACAACCGTCATGTAATCGCAGCCAGTATTGTGCAAAGGCAACCAGTATTGTGCAAAGGCAATGAGTATTGTGCAAAGGCAATGAGTATTGTGCAAAGGCAAAGGCTATCATAAAATGGCAACGACTATCGTACAATGGCAATGACTATCATGCAGTGGCTATTTTATATTGTCAAGGAGTTAGCGACTATTGTAAAACTGTAACATTTATCATACAATGGCACCAACTTTTGTACAATCCCATCAATCATTGTACAATGAGATGAGATGTACTTTAGTGATTCCCCGATTGGGATAAAATGATTTCACAGCAGCACCAAAACATACAAGGACAAGAGAGTGACAAGCTAAGAATAAAAATAAATATAGACATAAAGTAAAATCAAATAAACTCTGAAGTGTAAAGTATCGAGTAGAATCTGAGGGGAAAAAAACAAGCGACTAATATGCAATGTCAAAGACCATCATGCGATGGTAAACATGCTAATGTAGGTGTTAACAGTCAAGTACAGTGTGCAATTAGAAATGCAAACACTCCTATGCACCTGATGGTAAACTCCTGCCAGTTGTTTGTTGTAGGTGACGGTTGTGTTGAATTAACAACCAGACGCAATGTCAAATAACCCGGGCATCACAAAGAAACGGAGGCAAAAGTTAATGTGTAACTAGGAAGCTAACAAGGGAATAAACTGACAACTGGAAAAATGTTTTCAAAGCTTTCAGCCAGACCGATGAGGAAGAGGCCTCCGAAACAAAACAGACCCTACAATCGATACTCGAGAAAAATAAATACTCGTAACTGTTAACAGACTCACTGCCAGCATCAGCATATGAGCGCTGATGTAGAACCCCATGACAGCGTCCACGAACAAAGGGAGAACATGATGCTTTAATAGATTTAAGCAAGAACAATTCTGACTCGTGTCGAGATCAGCTGCAGGAAGCGACGGCGTCTTCAATTATTCATATTGGATTTATACCATTTGTTATGCACAGCGTTGGATGGGTCTCTAGGAAAGGGCAAAGAGGGACGGGGTAGCAGTAATGCACAATCAAGGGAGCCTACAGAGCCTTTCGCTGAAGATTCGGATCTACGTGAGCAGACTGATTCCTGACCGCAACGTTCACACAACCGCTCTGCATGACAGACGTGAGCGGTTGGGCTTCATTCAAGTGATACCGATCACAAGACAATGATATAAGAGCGCTAAATATGATTGGAAAAAGGTATTGCAGCGCAGAAACAAAGCCTTGGATAAACTGATCTGGAAGTGTTCACGCTTTTGCTCTTAGGAAGTGATTTTTCTGAAGACCGCAAACTGCGTGAGACGTATGAGAGAAGACTGATAAAGGGTTTGACCTGAATGGCCCTCTTCACCCTTGCCTCAGGCAATCTGAAATGAAAGCACCGAAGAAGTGATGGTGAAAAGGCTCCGACCACAAAGCAGGGCTGTTTCACGGGGCTTCACTGAACACCTCAGAACAACAAAAACATTTGTTTCGCCCCATAGTTGGAATTCAAAAAGTCACATGGCTATTTCTTGGAATACAAACTTGATTTTGATTTGTTATCGATCCCCGTTGAGACTCAAAGTCCTTCAGATAATTAGCCATGAATGCTAGAAGAAATTCAACAAAACTAGAAGAAACAACTCAAAGAGGGAAGTGAAATGTCAGTCGGGGTTGTTTTTCCTGACCTCACACTCAAACTGAGGACTTCCATGATTTATAGTTCTCAGTTTGAGTGGGAGAAATCCTGAAAAAGGAATCTGTTCTCTAGATTTCTTTGCCCTCTGGTTCAAATGAGTCTGTTAGCATTTGTGGGAAAAGATCAAAGAAGTAGCTAAGACATAACACTTCTCCACACTCTCCATTTCCATTTTCTCAGCCGTGTATTCAGGACCGGCATTTCCTTCAACAAATTTGACCTATTTATTTTCCCCCCGTGAGCATAGCGACTTGCTAACTGCTCTCAGCACTGTTTGGATACTGGCAGATGAAAGAGATTTTTGCCGTGGCACAAAGAAAATGTCAAAAAAATGACATTTCACTCTGAACCCGACTCCTCGCTGGTTATGTGCGATATTCCAAAATTTTAAATGCAGCACGTCACTCATTGAAACCATTCCTCCCTTTTTCCAGGCGTACGTATGTCGGCAGCATGCCCGGACGCATTATCAACGGTTTGAAGACCGTGGGTGTCAATAATCCGGTTTGCCTCCTCGATGAGGTGGACAAACTGGGCAAGAGCTTGCAAGGAGACCCTGCAGCTGCACTGCTAGAGGTCAGCTTACTTTATGTCTTCACTAGACGTCCAGAGTTATAAACTTAAGGTTGAATTGCGGTGCAGTGCATTTTCCTCCCCTCCGGCATTTACAGACATTCCCAGCACCCCCGTTGTGTTCCAGTGATGTATGCTAGCTGAACTAATTCATACACGGAGCGGCATTTGAACTAATCTCTGCGAATGAGGAAACAGTGCCAGATCTTTTATTACATATCGGTTATTTTACGAACCCCACCAGTCTGACCGGTCACGTTTCCATTCCGTGCTAAATCCGCTCATAGTGCCCTTACCTGTCCAGAAAGCTTAGCCTGCCTGAACGTAGGGCCTCTTCCTTCATGCAGCATCGGCCACTGGGGTGTGACATGGACACCTCAGATCAGCGGCCACTGTTTCTGTATGGAGTAGGCAGTATTTCAACCATACCAGAAAGTAAGGACACCTCTTTTGGCCGAGGAGAAAACTCCTTTGCTCAGTGGAGTCGGCCAGTCTGAGCCCGTGATCCCGGGCGTTTGATTCAGACATTTGTTTTGGCTTTAATTCTTTCAATTGTGGCGAAAAAGGTCTTTTCCCTAAAGCCTGTTTTGTCTCCGAAGCCTTGCCCCGCTGTTTTCTGCGGCATGTGTAAGAAGTAGTCACAGCCAAGCTCTACTCGTAGATCTTTTCATGGTAGGCAGAAGCGCTAACCTAGCCCCCCCGCTAACTCTTGCACGTTCCTCATTGCTCAGGCTCGTTCACTGACCGCCGTAGTCCCTCTCGCTCTTCGGGGCTGCTCATGCTGCAGCACCAGACTTGTAGACGAGGGCAGAAGATCTAGAGGTGGTGCAGACTGTGAGGGACATCGTGGTGTTTTGTGCACTCAAATGGAAATCCGCCCATCTCCTCGCGATTCTAAGCTAGCAAAACAATTGGACGTACATTTTTTTTCAGTCGCTACGTGCAGCAAATGCATACCCTAAATATGGCAGTGTGCCTTCTCCCTCAGGTGTTGGACCCGGAGCAGAATCACAGCTTTACAGACCATTACCTAAATGTGGCTTTTGACCTCTCCCAAGTGCTCTTCATCGCCACTGCAAACACCACAGCCACCATCCCTCCCGCACTGCTGGACAGAATGGAAGTGCTGCAGGTACCAGGTGGGCTGAAGTCACTCCCTAGAAAAGTTTTCCGGGGTTTCCTTTTGAATCTCCAGGTCCCGCTCTTTGACCGCGATGGCAGAACTAACGCGAACCAGAGCGAATCAGCAGGATTTAATCCACTCCTGTGAAGTCGGGAAGCAGATGAAAAAGGCTCCGGGCGAAGCTCGCCATAATACCGTCCACTCATGCCAGTGAGATGAACTCATGTGGTCGATTCCTGCGTTCATGCCAGCGTTGAAAGTGTGACAAAATAAGAGATTATCACACAGACATTGGCGGTAAGAATAGCACTCCTTTAAGCTCCCTGATGCTGTTGACAGTCCATGTCGGCCAGCGCTCTGCCAACTCCTGCTTCTGATTAATGTGCACATCGTACAGTCACGTAGCTGTATAATAAAAAGCAATTAAACCAGTACTGTGGCCTCTTAAGATAGGAATCACTTTTATATACGAATTTTTTAGACACCAAGTGCGATTCGAGCAAAATTTTATCCTTGAAATACGGAAAAAAATTCATGGTACGAATACGAGATGGAGAAAATCTGAATTGTAAATTGGCGCGGGACAGCGAGCTCCCACAACGCTTCAAAACGCTTCATGGCGCCGCCGCATCTTCTGAGCTGCTCGCTGCTCTGACCTCGAGGAACGCCTCGCAGCTTCCAGCATCCCTCGGCCACTTCGTCCGGGGAGTTGGTACAGTACGCATATCTAGTGTTGTGTTCCTATGTTTCGCGTGGCATAGTTTTATATCTTTGTGCTTATTTTGTGTTGTTTTTTTTTTTTTTTTAATAATCATCATGGGCCCTAAGAAAGCAACTGGTGAACCCAGAAAGAAGATGTATTCTATGGAAATAAAGCAGGAAATAATAGCAAAGCATGAAGGTGGTGTACGTGTGACCGATGTCGCACGTGAATAGAATCGCAATTCCAACCAATTCATTTGTTTTCTATTATTTTAAGTGGGGAAAAATAATTTAAGATACCAAAAAAATCAACATACAAATCCACTTCTGGAACAAATTCAATTTGTATGTTAAGGGACCACTGAATATCAAAACTATTCAAGAAAATGCTTTTAAAAATGTTAGCCGTGTCCTCTTGGATTTCCTCTGGTTCATTGGAGACCCAACATTGCCCGGACATTTGAATGAGAGAGTGAATGGTTTTATGTCTCTCTATGACGTGTGGATGAGAGGGTGAATGCTTGACAGCGCTGAGGGGAAAGCTGCAATCGTACCGTACAGCAGTGTCTCAGGAGACGGTGACTGTGAAAAAACATTGTAAATCAAGAAAAGAAGATCTGACACCAAACGAGAGGGTTGTCCTGATGCTTTTCTCAACAAGCAGAAGAAAACCAAACCCCGGCCCTTTGAATAGGCAGGTTTCTCATCTCCACACCTGCCCTTCTCTGGGACCACCTCAGAGGTGAATTCAGAGGAGAGTCTTGGATGTTTGTGTTGCAAAGATTAACAATTGAGACCATGTAATACAATATTAGGTGTGTCCTCCGCTCAAATAAAATCACCAACGCTTACCGCTCACACCGCCCGGGAAGCAGGAAACAGTGAAATACGGGAAAGAAATAGAGGGAAGAGACTTAGAAATTCGGGTAAACTGCTTTTAAGCGCAGTAACTTAAGAGCGTCAGCGGATCTCTACACTCCCCCTCACCCTGCTCTGCCCCCCCACCCCCACCCCGGTCCATTTTCGGACTCTTTGGAAACTGTCCAAGAAGCCCAAAAGGGCGACTTTACGACGGGGAGGTGTGGAACTTAACATGACAGATGAGGTTAGACAGGAATCTCCATGAACCATGATGTTTGCAGATGACATTGTGATCTGTATTGAGAGCAGGGAACAGGTTGAGGAAAACCTTGAGAGGTGGAGGTTTGCTCTGGAAAGGAGAGGAATGAAGGTTAGTTGCAGGAAGACAGAATATATGGGTGTGAATGAGAGGAACCCGGGTGGACAAGGAGGCTACAGGGAGTGGAGATCAAGAAGTTGGAGGATTTCAGGTACTTAAGGTCAACAGTCCAGAGCAACGGAGAGTGTGGAAATGAGGTAAAGAAAAGGGTCCAAGCAGGTTGGAATGGGTGGAGAAAAGTGTCAGGGGTTCTTTGTGATAGAAGAACATCAGACAGAATGAAAGAAAAGGTTTACAAAACGGTGGTGGGACCAGAGATGCTGTATGGTTTGGAGACAGTGGCATTGAGGAAATGACATGAGGCAGAGCTGGAGGTAGCAGAGATGAAGATGTTGAGGTTCTCTTTGGGAGTGACCAGGATGGATAGGATCAGGAATGAGTCCATCAGAGGGACAGCACATGTTAGATGTTTTGGAGAGAAGGTCAGAGAAGCCAGACTGAGATGATTCGGTCATGTACAGAGGAGGGATGGGGAATCTATTGGTAGACGGATGCTGGATTTGGAGCTGCCAGGCAGGAGGTCTAGAGGAAGACCAAAGAGAAGATTTATGGACGTAGTGAGAGAGGATATGAAGGTAGTTGGTGTGAGAGAGGAGGATACAGAGAATAGGGTTAGATGGAGAAGGTTGATTCGCTGTGGCGACCCCTGAAGGGAAAAGGACAAGAAGAAGAAGGTGTGGAACTTAACAGATTTCAATCCAGTATAAAGCAAAGTCTCACCTGTGAGAAGGTCTGAAAGCTCAGCTATCACAATCTATGTACCCGACTGGGATGGAAACAGGACATGAGCAGCAATTCAATATACAGAGGGAACTTCATCAGGAACAACCAGACGTGGAATCAGAGATACAAGCTAGGAGGATAAGGAAGGCCTCAGGCTGATCAGGCATGGACCAAGGGACAGAAATCAAAGATAACACCAGAGTTTCAGATCAGGATAAACCTCAGAAATACAGAGTACGAATAACACCAGCGATGGCCTCAGGGAAAAAGACAAGACTGGAGAGAGAATGAGGAATAATATCAGACATGGAAGCAGGTTTACAGACCAGGAGCAGCAGCAGAGATGCAGACCAGGAATGGTATCAGAGCTCAAATCCGGGATGCGGACCAGGAATAATACCAGACGTCAAATCTGGAAAAAAATGTGAATGGGGAACAGGTGGACACAATCAGGGGAAGAAGAAGGGGAACGGGCGCGGACAATTAGCGGAATTAGCATCAAGACTAAAACAAAGGTATTAGCAGGGGTGCAGGATGAATTAACTGAAAGATATTATGAATTGTGAAATTCTGCTCATCCCTGTTAGCGGGTTGGTTTCAGGAATAAATATTTGTCCGTGTGAGTTTGTTTAAAGGACTCATTTCACCGTGCGCTTGCAGGCTACACCCAGGAGGAGAAGGTGGAGATAACTCACAGGCATTTGATCCCCAACCAGATGGAGCAACATGGATTAACACCTCAACAGCTGCAAATACCACAAGACTCGACGCAGGATATCATCAACAAGTAATATTCATTTTTTATCGCTTTCATTAATCCCTAAAAAAAACTCATTTAAAAGCAAAGTGGTGATTTTGAGGGGTGTTTTCCAAGCCAGGTTGTTTCCGTCGTGCAGAAAGTCAATTTCCAGGAGTCGACGGTTGTTTTTAAGCAGGATTAGGATACAAACCATGCTCTCTGTGTCGCGGTATCGCTTGTCATCGATCCGAATCGCTAATTTGGCAACTAGCTTAATGACCGTGGCTGCCGTTGGCCAGTATTCAGTTGGCAGAGCGGTTCTTTCATTACAGAGGACGTCCTCTGAGCAGACGACTGCCGTTCAGACCCCTTTTGTCCAAAAGCAGCTGCCTGACGCCGGGCGTGAATTTACTTCCTGACGTGTTGGATTTCACGGCAGGGGCCATCTGCAGTTACAGTCTGGAGTTTGAGAGAAGAGGAGGAACTTGTTTTTTTTTTTTTTTTTTTTTGGATGCGTGTTATTAAGGGAGCCTTTTTGTTTGGTGTTTTTTCGTTTTTTTAACTTGCGCCCCCCCCCCCCCCGCCAAACCCTCCACAACCCGGGAAAATTCCCCC
>CAAKHD010013262.1:0-21623 GCA_901007705.1 Fistularia tabacaria | reverse complement strand
GTTCCCCCTAGTGGACTAGAAGTGAAGGAAAAAAAAAGAAAAATAGAATATCATACGGACTATGGCTCCCCCTAGTGGACCTGAAGAGAATTGAAAAAAAACAGACTTTTATACAATTATGTGGCTCCCCCTAGTGGAATTGAAGTCAATTAAATAAATAAGAAAAAAAAGATTATCATACAAAGTATGGCTCCCCCTAGTGGACTAGAAGTGATTTGAATAAAACAAAAAAAGAATTTCATACAAAATGTGGCTCCCCCTAGTGGACTAGAAGTGAATTCATTTTGAATAAAAAAAAGAAGATCACACAAAGTATGGCTCCCCCTAGTGGACTAGAATATCACACAAAGTGTTGCTCTCCCTTGTGGACTAGAAGTGACTTAAATAAATATAAAAAAAGAAGATTACACGAAGGATGGCTCCCACTAGTGGACTGGATGTGAATTAAATTGAAAGAAAAAGAGTATGGCTCCCCCTAGTGGACTAAAATTGAATTAAATTTAAAACAAATTATGGCTCCCCCTAGTGGATTCAAATTGAACGAAATAAAAAAAAATGGAATATTATACAGAGTATGGCTCCCCCTAGTGGAGTAGAAGTGAATTAATGTAAAAAAAAACATAATGTCATACCAAGTATGGCTCCCCCTAGTGGATTTAAAAATGAATGAAATAAAAAAATAGAATATCATAAAATTATATGGCTCCCCCTAGTGGTGTAGAAGTGAAAAAAAAAATATCTTACAAAGTGTGGCTCCCCCTAGTGCACTAGGAGTGAATTAAATTAAAAAAAAAATAAAAATCACACAAAGCATTGCTCCTCCCAGTGGATTAGAAGTGAATTAATGTAAAAAAAAACAGAATGTCATACCAAGTATGGCTCCCCCTAGTGGACTAGAACGAAATTAAAAGAAAAAAAACCAAACAGAATCTCATACAAAGTATGGCTCCCCCTAGAGGTCGAGAAGTGAAAGAAAAAGAATATCACACAAAGTATGGCTCTCCCTAGTGGACTAGAATATCACACAAAGTGTGGCTCCCCCCTAATGGACTAGAAGTGAAAGAAAAAAATTAAAACAGTGAATATCATACAAAGTAAGGCTCCCCCTAGTGGACTAAAATTGAATTTAAAAAAAACAGAATGTCATAAAATTATATGGTTCCCCCTAGTGGAGTAGAAGTGAATTAAAAAAAAAAAAAAGAATATCAAGAAAAGTATGGCTCCCCCTAGTGGACTAGAAGTAAACGGAATCTCATATAAAGTATGGCTCTCCCCAGTGGACTAGAAGTGAATTAAAAAAAAAACAGAATCTCATTAAAAGTATGGTTCCTCCTACTGGACTAAAATTGAATTAAATTAAAAAAAAAGAATATCATAGCATTATATGGCTCCTCCTAGTGGACTAGAAGTGAATTAAATAGATAAAAAAAAAAAACAGAACCTCATATAAAGTATGGCTCCCTCGAGTGCATCTATAAGACAGAGTGGTTAGGATTAGAAAAAAGACCCAGGTGTGGGAATAGAAAAGTGAGTCATGACAAAGGTTAAGGTGACACAAGGAGACAGAGTGGTTAGGGTTAGTAAAAGATTACAGGGTCTGAGGATCATATCATTGAGAAGAAGAAGAGTAAAAGGATGAGTTGTTCAGAAGACAGAGTGGTTAGGGTTAGTAGAAATTACCAGATGTGGGAATAGTAGAAAGGAGAAGAAGAACAGAAAAGAAGGGTGAGATGTCCAGAAGACAGAGTGGTTAGGGTTAGGAAGAGATTACAGGGTGTGGTGATCATATGAAAAAGGAGTTAGGGTTAGGGTTAGGAAAAACTATCAGGTGTGGGGTTCGTAGAAAGGAGAAGAAGAAGAAGAGAAAAAGGGTGAAATGTCCAGAATAGAGAGAATGGTTAGGGTTAGGAAAGGATTACAGTGTGTGGGGAGAAGAAGAAGAAGAAGAAGAAATAGAAGAAGAAGAAGAAGAAGAAGAAGAAGAGAACAAGGGTGAGATGTCCATAAGACCGAGTGGTTAGGAAAAGATGTCAGGGTCAGAGGATCGTATCGATGAGAAGAAGGAAGAAAAAGGCGGCGGATAGAAGAGTGAAGAACACGACAAGGGGCGGAAGCAGTTGTCGGTTAGAAGAACAACACAAGCGGCAAGGCAGTGGTCGGCGAGAAGAGAAAAGAATGAAAACAAATGAAATGAATATGAAGAAGAAATCAAAGGAATAACAAAAAAGAAAGATGACAATTAAAACAAGTTCAAAGAGAAACAATTCAAAGGAATCATGTGAATAAAAACTAAAAGTAAAAGGTAAACGATGAGAAGGAATAACATTGAGAAATATCGAAAGAAGTGAAAATAAAAAGGAAGACAAGGAATCAGGTAAATCCATTAAAAAATGAAAAGAAAAGGAGTCACAGATAATATAAAATGTCAACTGATACAAAGAAAAACGAAAACAAATCAATGTCAAATGTGCACAAATTCGAAGAAAAACAATAAGAAATAACGATCAAATTAGACCAAATGAAAAGACAAAAAATGAAAAGGAGTAACAGAGAGAAATATCAAAATGAAAACAAGTTGAAAGAAAAACACTTCAAAGGAATAGCCTAAATTGATATAAAATTTGAACAAATTCAAACAACAAGAATGTAAAGAAATGATATGAAAAAGAGTAAGCAAAAATTACACATGAAAACAAATGAAGAGAAAAGGAATGACAAATCAGTATAAGATGTAAACAAATTGTATATAAATATTTGGCTTTTTTTAAACTCAGGATAATCCAGAGGACAAACCCGTCAACGAAGCAATCACCTCATGCGACATGTATGAGACGTTGACCTTTAACACAATCCCATCATGTGACATGTACCACGTGGATCGGGTAAGTTCATTCCTCAGTCTATA
Source organism: Fistularia tabacaria (assembly GCA_901007705.1). Lineage (NCBI taxonomy): Eukaryota > Metazoa > Chordata > Actinopteri > Syngnathiformes > Fistulariidae > Fistularia > Fistularia tabacaria. Next base: position 18,718 of record CAAKHD010013262.1, on the reverse strand, counting down.
GAGTAGGAAATCATTCTGTCTACATTTGCTAAGAATTTAAAATGTCTCATGAATTCTCGTTATTTCAGGCCATGGCAAATATTCAAGTGACGACAAAATTATTGTTGGCTTGTTTGATTGGTTGCTGCTGATACCAGGAAATTCCATCATTGTTTAAAGCTAATGAGTTGGTCTAGTGAAGGGCATCCAATTGATTTTACTTACAACGAGCAAGACTGCAGAGAGATTTCTGTTTATTTAACTCTCAGTCAATGTTCCTTTGGATTGAACTGGTTTCAGTCTGAGAACAACCAGCCACTGTGAACCTCAATCATTTTTAGGTCACCCCTAAAAAAAGGAGGCTGACACTTAAGCTATGCCTGAACCTGTAGCCTTAAACAAGACAGTCTTGCTCGGACCCCCCTCACCCCAACAAAGATTGTTTGTTTTTGTTAGGGTTTGCTTTGCCACAGACACAGATTTATGAATGATCCCCATCAGAAAAAAAAACAGCAATAGTTTCCTTTCAGAATCATTTAAACAAAAATACTGTAGACGTCTTGATTTCAGGAAATTAGAATGAATCGAACAAAAGGTAGACTATGTAAAGAATAGACTTAAAAAAATACTAACTGAGAATTAGCAGGAAGAAACAAACAGTTTAAGTGCATTTTCATGCTATTTCTTGCTTTTTCTTACTCACCCAGCAAATGTTCTTGCAATAGTTGCTTATCCTGTGCTAATTTTTAGCTCACGTCATATTCACAGGGGTCATCTTAAATGATATTTTCTTGCAGAAAAATGCTGCTGTAAGTGTGTGAAACCTGCTTTGCTAAAAGAACAGAAAAGAGAAATACTTCTAATGTCAGAGTTGATATATAAGAACAACATGCTTTTGATTTCAGGGAGTGTTTCAATTCCTCCATTTTATTGTCTGCTTTTTTGGCCCCCTTGGGTCACTAATTAAACTGTGAAAGGCATACTGAATGTTGGAAAACAGAGAAAACTGAACGTGACTGCAGACAAACGAAGCAACTTCAGAAGTGTAAAATGGCCGATGGTTTGGACGGGTGTAGAAAAGGGGAATGTGAAAGGAAAACAGATAAGAGCCAGCCCTCTGGTTTGTATCCTTCCCTAACAGGAATGAAGGGTCGTCTTCTCGACACGTCTGCCTCCTCCCTACCTCGACAAACAGCCGCGTCCGTCAGTATACGGAGTACTGCCAGAGACTGTATGAAGTGTTCAAGGAAAATTGTGGCATACAGGAACAACATCCACTGCCAGCAGAGTGAGGGGTGTGGGAGACACACCTCTGCAACGCCTTTGCGCTGGTCTTCTGCCAGACATCTCACAAGCAGTGAACTGGACCTGCGTGTGACACTGACAGAGCCAAGCTTGAGGAACTCCACCACCATGCCGCCCACGCCCAAAACCAACTTGTGGAGAACATGAAACAGGAAGAGAAGTGACACAAAGGCACAAACCACAAGGTACAGAAAGGAAGGGCTCCAGCGGAAACGTGTTGGCAGGGAGGACGACCATAACAGAAGCATAGGTCATTCCAGTCCAATGACTCCACCTGCTTCATCTGTTGAGTACCCAAACATTGTGCCTGGGCCTGCCCTCAGAAGCAAAGGACTACCCAGAGGACGAGGATGGAGACGAGGGCGTGGCTATTCTATCCGGTCTGACTGACATGAGAGGGAGGGGTGGCCGTGTGTGGAGGCAGCGCCCCAGATCCTGCAGCATCTAAAAAGGGAAATGAAACACACACACACACACACACACACACACACACACACACACACAGCACACACAATGAAGACCAGGCTGCAACTAACCCCACATAAAACGTGCAGACAATTATTAATACCAGACCAGTCCCAGGCTAAAATGAAGACCTTAGACAAAGCATGAAACTGAAAATTTTCAGAAATTTCCAGAAGTCAACCTAGATATTTATTGTAAACAAATCATCTTTCTAACAAACCCGAACGCCACCCACCCTGTCATAAAGCAGTCAGAATTACCAGAATGTCAACTCAGCGGAAGATTTATCTACTCGGTGGGCGCGGCTGGGATACCAGTGAGGAAGGGCTTCTCCAAACCCATCCGCCGCACAGACCAGGGCGACGCCACAGTGCCCCCACTAACCCGGAAGCACAGCTTTCTGCCATCTTCGTCCTGCCCATGTACTGTATATACATTCACTAAATACTTGAGCACACCATTCAAACGATGTTAGTAGATAGAAAACTACTCGTTTTCCTAGTAGATTGGGGGGCAGCTCATTCGGTGGACTAAAGGACGATAAGTTCTCGGGAACGACCAACAAATGGTTTCACTTCCCTATGAACCCAAAACCAATGTGTTATTTGTATATAATCGGTGGATCTCAAATGGCCGCACAGGACGACTTAATGATATGGCCATATTGCCAGCCGACCAACCGCACTGCACTGCCAAGGTCTCTCCCGATCCTAAAGACGAATGCAAGCAATACATACAATCCTTTTTTCGTGGAACTAAACGATAGTTTAAAAACAGACACCATCTATTGGAGCTCCATGTGCAGCGTAGTATCTGTCATTTTCTCTCCAGAGCAGACAGAATTCTACCAGATAGCTGGAACCCCCGCTTCCAAACCTGCACCCCTCGACCTGACTTAAAAGACACACTTCTGCCGAACTCTGACACGGTGCTATATGTTGATGGCTCCGCATCACGAGACCCTCAAACTGGTAATAATCGTGTAGGTTTTTCTGTTGTTTCAGATCACGATGTTCCGTGTCATTTCTCAGCACAGGCAGCAGAGTTGGTTGCACTCACAGAAGCCTGAAGATTAGCCACGGGCAAATCTGTTACTATTTTCACAGATTCCAGATGCGCCTTTGGTGTCGTACACGACTTTGGCGCTCTCTGAAAACACAAACATTTTTTGAAATCTGATGGTAAGCCTACTCTCAGCCATTCTCTTGTGGCTGAGCTGCTGGAGGCTATCCTGTTGCCCGCTGCCATAGCCGTCTGCAAATGCTCCGCCCACACAAACCTCACTGACGCTGTTTCATCAGGAGATGCTTCGGCTGACGCAGCTGCTCACCTCTCGCTTATCACCTCACATTCCTGTCCTTCACACCCATCACAAGGGGATCACTCCTCTGTGGCCATTTTGCAACAGTTTGCTGCACTACAGGTGAAAACTGTGTGGAAATCGAGTGACTGTTATTCAGACTCAGGTGTGTGGCTGGGACCCACCAGTAATCCGTGCCTGCCAAAACAGCTCTTCCCTCATTTTGCTAAGTTGACTCATGGGTTGAACCATGTATCAAAAGGGGGGGTGTGAGATGTGATAAACACCCATTGGTTCACAAAAAAGCTTCTCAGTCACAGCTCAAGAACGCTGTGAATCATGTCTTGTGTGCATCACAGAAAATATTGGGAAACCAATCAAGCCACATGCACTAGCAGAATATCCAACCCCAGATTGACAATTCCAACATTTACAGATGGATTTCATCGAGCTCACACCATCTGAGGGGAAAAAGCACTGTTTTGTGACAGTGGGTATGTGGTCAAAATGGGTCAAGGCCTTCCCCACGTCCTTTCACAAGGCCGAGCCAGTGGCGAAGGCACTCCTAAGGGAGATTATTCCAAGATGGGGTGTCCTGTCCAAAATTTCCGGCGATAATGGTCCAAATTTCGTGAATGAAGCAATCACACAAGTAGGTGAGTTTTTGGGAACTGATTTCAGAAAACACTGTGCTTATCACCCAGCCAGTGGGGGTGCATGGGAAAGAGAGAACGGAGCAATCAAAAATAAATTGGCCAAGTGTTGTGCAGATACAGGGTTATCCTGGACCAAATCCTGCCTGCTCTGCAGCAGACGGACTGTACCTCCAGAGACTGTTCTCTGTTCTCCAGAGGAGAAGTCTCTTGAGGGCAACATATCTACCGTGCCGCTTTGGGGTCGTGCAAGAGCTCCATGGTTCACCCAGTGGACTGCTGGTCCAGTGCCACAATGACTAAAAAGTACCTGGCATCATCTCAAAAAAAGCGCTTCCACATCCTGAAACCAGGAGGCTGGGTCGCTCTCCCAGGGCTCCGGTAGCCGGATGGCGGCGGTGGGCAGGGCCGGCTGACGTAGTTGGGGCGACGTGGCCGAGGCGGTGTCGCTCACTTCCTCGGAGTCAGAAGTGATCATGTCGGGGTCACCAATGTGGTGCTAGGCGAGGAAATGGTGGCGAGTTTAGACTTTATTTAAAAAGCACCAACAACAGAGTGGGAACTTCCAGGGGCAATAATATCCCTCGCTTAAACAACGGCCCCCTTAGTGTCCGCCTATATATTTATTTCATTATTTTACTGCATATATTTATTTTGTTGCCCTCCATTAAACCCATGCAGGAAAGCCACTTAGCAGTTCCCAGGGAGCAGTTAGGGATTCAATGTCTTGCTCAACAGCACTTCCTGACATGCAGATTTTGTAGTATGTGGCTGTTATTTCTGCGGGCAGAACTAAAAGTCACATACGCACCATTAACTCAGCTGAGCTGGCAATAATCCATCACAAATCCACTCCCGCAATGGTCCAAAATGATCAAAAATAGGGTTATGATTTCTTAGTCACATAAAAAAAACAACTAGCTATTCATTGAGCAATTACACACTAGTGGTAGCCTATAAAATAAACAGTAACCTAAAGGTTTAGTGTGGGTAGCTGTCAATCATTCTCATTGTACTTGTCAGTGGATATCACTTTGTGATGCCCTAAAAAAGCACCTGTCACAGGTCATCATTGCAGCTTATCTTATTCATATCCAATCATTACTTTTATCATTCTCTGGTGGCTTTGGGGCCCCATGCGGTCACGCAGTCTAAGCGAGATATGACCCTGGCTGGGATAGTTTGTCTGACCCTTTTTGATTTATCTTGGAGCTACACCACAGGGTTTTATTTATTTAGCTCTCTACAGCATTTTAAACACTTCATTCACTGGGTGTGTGGCTGCAGCTTATCCCAGCTGTCATAAGGCGAGAGGAGGGGTTCACCCCAGGCCAATCACCAGTCGATATAGAGACGCACAACAATTCACTCCGTCAATCACGCATCTGGGTAATCTAAGCAATGAACCTATTGCATGTTTTTGGACTGTTGGAGGAAACTCACCCAGACTCAGGGGAAAACATGGCAACCCCACACTAAAAGATCCATCCTTTTGTAGTTAAACCAGGGATCTTCATCACCATCATGCCAAACACATTACATAAACAAAAATGTCTGCCCCCCCCCCGCCCCACGGTCAATATGGTGGCTGATGTGCAGCATGCCAAGCGTGTCGTCTGAGGCCCCGACGCCGCACGATTACTCTGTTTTATTAATTTAGTTGATTTGAGCAGCAGCCGACCTGCCCCTTCTTTTCATGAATTCTAACGTTCATAATAAATTGTTTTATGAAATAACAATTACACACCTGGGCCTATGTTGCTTCCTCACTCCGAGATGGTTTATCACACCAAAGAAAATGAGGCTTTTAGACAGAGTGACTAAATCAATCAGTCTCTTTAGATAAGCAATTTCAGAAAACTGTGAAAAGTAGAGATCAGATTAGCAAAAATCTTTATTTGTAATTATTAGGCAATTTTAGAGGAAGCATGAATAAAACCTTAAATGTATTTTTAAAGAAGTTATAAGTTTGGCACCTATTATTGAGTGCATGTGACTAACCCACAAAGCCCACATTCTATTTATAGTTCTGTGCGGACATTACTCAACTGCCATAAAAAATAAGCGCCCCCCCCCCCACACACACACACACACAAAAAAAAAAGTTGAGATCATTCATTGAGAATTATTTAAAAAACTTAAAATCTGAAATATTTACACAATCATGAATAGATATTAACTTTTAATAACTAAAATTCTTGCAAGATATGTCTGAAATTATATTAGGAGACAAAGACAGACGTTAAAGATGAGATAGAGGTGAACACAGAACATGTGGACGTTGCCAAGACAGAAAAAACTAAGTTTGTCGAGAGCAAATAAATTCTTTAAACATGGCATGAAAAAAAACTCAATTTATGACACAAAGTAGCCAAACAATGGACAATAAAGTCTTTCACGATAACAGACGGATTGATTGATTGTCTCTGCAGCATCGCGTTGAGCAAAGCACTGGCCGTGACAACAGAAAGTGGAATGAAGATCATTTCATGCAACATGTCATTTTCCTACTCAGTGTCTGCTGGCGGATCTGCTGTTGCTGTCTGTTCTTGCTGCAACCATGACTGTAGCATAAGTCACCACCTCCTCTACCTGCTTCAGACAAGATATCATAAATCACTCACATCTCTAACTCAGCCAAAAATAAAATATACGAGTAGGTGTATTTCATTTTTGCCGCTCTTTAAAGCAGGTTTCACACACTTTCAGCGGCAATAACTAAACTCTGTAAGAAATTTAGAATAAAATTTCTGCATTACAAAAACAACAATTTCTGCATAACAACAAAAAGTTGTCAGGGAATTTGTGAAAATTGTCACTAACTCCCAACCCCTCCAAAAAAAAAATAGATTCCAAATCTCTCAAGAAAGACAGAATAATGCAGAATTACCAACATTTACACAAAAAAAAAACACAATCAGTAAACAAATGAGAAAAAGCCCTTAAACTGCTTGTGGAGTCAAGTCTGCCTTTTTTAGATCTACTGGTTCACGCATATCTTAATAATTGCAAAGAGTCGGTCACCGTTTTCTTTGAGGTGTGCTTATGTTGACCATGGTTTAGAGAGACGTAGGTCACGTGGCTGTCTTTTTTGTCCTGAGGGGAAAAATTATGGTGGTCAAGAAACCCTGTTTAACCTGAAGGGGAAATGGACCGAGTGTAAAATAAACAGAACTTTTTTTGCAATCTTTCTATTGTAAGAAAATGACATGCCCTTCACGAGTTCATTAGCTTTACACAATGATGGTACTTCATGGTATCAGCCCCACCCCCACCCCGAAATGCCATCGATCAACACAACAATCAGAAGCCCTGCAATGCTCATGTTTTCACTTGTACATTTGCCAAGGTCTGAAACCACGTGAAATCGTGAGACATTTCAGCTTCCTAGCAAATATGGACAGGAAGATTTCCTTGCATTTAGAGAGAGGAATAAATTGACCTGATCCGTCACAGTGCTGTACACAGACCACGAGTTGGCTGTGCTGTAGACGGGATTATCTTCGTGTTCATCCTGAGAGTAAAAAAAAAAAAAAAAATTACACTGTTTTCACTATTTGTGATAGCTTCCATCAGCCTTTATCACCGATCGCTCTTTCAATGAACATTCCAGCACTTTTGATCACAGATCAGTTGTTGCAATGTGCCAGCTGTCTACCTGTAGGTGGCAGCACTGAGCACAAAAATGCGTCCTATGTTACTTTTTTGTTTCAGATCTGGTGACAGTAACTGAACTGAGATTTTGCTGGTTTTTAACTTAAAAATAAAGTTGGATAATTAGGAAATTTTATTTTCTTGCATGCATGCCTGCATACACACATCAGATGATGTAAAATACACGTGAAAGAATACATTACTTACAGGAGTCTTAAATGTCTTTCGGGAATCTGGAAACAAAAGTGTGCATTAATAGATGTACAGATATGTTTTTTGTCATATGATTTAAAATAGCCGATTCTTTTTTTTGGAAATTACCTTTTGTCCGGTGCTTCCTTAGTTTGATTGCAACAGCAAGGAGAAGGATGAGAAGCAGCGCAAACCCGATGGCGAGGATTATAATTTGAAGATTATGAAAAGGAGGATCTGCAGCCAAAGAAGGAAAGCCATTGCAAAATAAATCTTACGCGGATATTTTTGTAAAATTATTTCAATATGACATTTCTGGAGAATCTAGAATGTTTCCTACCTTCTTTGGGCACAAGTGTGTAGCCTGCCTTTGTCTTCACAGTGTTGTTCTCCATATACTTGCAGGTATATGTCATCTTTTTTCCACTCTGTCGCTTCACCCGCAGATAGGAGACACAATTAGCCTGTCGGATAGGTACTAGCTCAGAGTCATCCTCATCCACCCACTGTAAGCTTCCCTCTGGACAGAGAGCTTCATGAGGGAGTTTATTCAGAACACACAGTAATGTGATATCTCCGTCTCTCTCTGGATCACCATCTTGTGAAGCACTGACTGGAAAAAAAAGATGATAACTGTTGAAAGATTCTATTTGTTTGTCTTTAGAATATTTGCCCTGGAGCCAGAAAAACATACAAGGAAACATATGTAAAACCGTAATATCTTCTTTACATTCAACACACAAAGATGCAAATCAATTGGAGATGAAGATACCCGTCAGACTATTTGCTTTTCCAAGAACAGATAACAGATTTGCGGAAAAGTCTAACCTGGAACTGGTAAGGACTGATGCAAAAAAAAAAATAATTAAATAAAACTGATGGGGTTTTTACTTTTTCAATCACAGCTTAGAGAAAGGCAGCCAGTGCCAAGCTGTTATTGTGGATTGATTTCACTGTGAAGAATTAAAAAAACCTTACCTGTCATAATAGACAGATGCACATTAACATCATTGTGTGTTCCTTCTCGACAGGTGTAGAAACCAACGTCCTCGACAGAGACGTTTTTGATGATCAGAGAGCAACTCGTGTTCAGACTCAGCCTGGCAGCTTTGGTTAAACTGTCTTTAACTTTTCCAACCTCAACTACATATATGGTTTTTTGTTGGTGTCCATAGAAGAGCCAGCCAAGCTTAGAGCATTCGATGTTCTTCCTCCCGCAGGACAGAACGACTTCATCTCCAGCTATGGAGTAGAGAAAATGCTCTCCTTTGCTGATTCCTGTGGAGAGACATCACACTTTGACAGATTGGCTGACTGGAAAGAAATCATTTCTTAAAAGTGGATGCTACTTATTTAAAAAACAGTAACAACAAGAAAAGAGCAGCTCATTCTTGGAGAAAAAAAAGTGCCCCTATGATTCATGTAATTAAGAGCAGAGTTAATGATTAGACTGCAAACTCAAAAGGACCGTCAGACATCCAATAAATTGTAAAATGAATTCAAAACACTGATTAAGGTCAATTTGTCACAAGGGATAAAAAGTAAAATTATTTTTGTGGGACCTGCAAAGTCTGACACAGGCAACGGGTAAAAAGTCAAGAAGAAGAGTTCTCCTTATGACGGATTAAAACAACTGACTTATAAAAAGTAGCAAAGAAGGTGAACTAATGCTGAAAGTCGGCGTGTAGATAACAAAAATTTACCTTGTAAGTGAAAGAGAAAAATCAAAATCAATTCCAGTGGAAACATTCTTCCCAGTTCGTTCTTTCCTTTCCTACGAATGATCTTCGGCTCTCAAGTCCATTTCCTGTTGTTGCTCAACATGAGCAAGCGGACTTGAGAAATATCACCCGCAGCAGCGACGAGCGACGAGCTTTGACACCGCTACTGCAGCTCATTCTGCAGTTATTTTACAGCAAGTAAAAAAGGACTTTTCTGGTTTCAGTCATCTTCGGGTGAAATTTCCCCGAACAGCTGAATCACTCAAACATCTTCCTTTTCTTTCGGCCCAGTTTGTCGTGTCAGATAAGATTTGTGTCAGCCTTAAAGAGCAACCAGAAACAAAAAACAAAATGACAGAGCCCTCTTTTCCTTTGGTTGACACTTCGACAAACTAATTAGATGAATAAAATATCCACCAGGACTGAACAGCATCGTATCCATATTTGGAATAAGAATAATTTTATACAAATCAAAATAATGTTGATCTACTCTTTGTCACAATGCAGAAAAGTCAACTGCACATGTTCATCTTTTTGGGGGGAACAGGGTAAGTTGAAGACAAATCTACGCCTCGAACAAAACTTGATGTTTCTTCTAAGCTGAAATTGAGTTACATGACTGCATACCCGGCTGGAATATTCAATTTTCCAGTATTTATTGATCGACTATGGTCAGTGCTGCGCCCTCAGGCACGACTCCATCAGAGGTAGAGCGCATGATGGATGTTCTGGAGTGAAAGTCAGACTGAGATGTTTCAGACATGCACAGAGGAGGGATGGTGAAGATCTGGGTGGGAGGACGCTGAGGCCGGAGCTGCCAGGCAAGGAGGTCTGAATGAAGAAGGAAGAATGAAGAAGAGGTTTAAAGATTGATTGAAAGAGGACACGCCATTAGTTGGTGGGTCAGAAGAGGATGCAGAGAATGTGGTTAGATGGAGGAAGATGATTCTCTGTGGCCAAGAAGAAGAAGAAGAAGAAGAAGAAGAAGAAGAAGAAGAAGGTTAATGTTGAACCCACAGTTGTTGACTGTACATGTTGCTCACTGGGCAGCAGTTGTTTTGCCGAGTGTGTTCAGACTCTACTTCCTGTTTCTTACTGTGTGCTAAAAGGAAATTGTCCACAAGACTGTGTAAAGAAGCAGCTAAATACTCACAAATCTTCCAAAAATACTCATTAAAAAAGCCAAACCTTGCTGACTGTTTATAGTTTGACCGATTCAAGGTGCTTTATTGTCACTCTGGCATGTTTGGCATGACAGAATGAAAGTACAGACCAGAGGTTGGGGAAAGAGAAGCAAAGTGAGAAAGAAACAGGATGAGTGCAAAATTAAAGATAGAAATAAAAGAGTGAAAAGAAGTCAAATTTTACAAGTAGAGATTAAAGTCCTGGCAACAAAGTCAGAATAAACAGTGATGGAAAAGGGAAAAAATAAAAGAGTGGAGACATAGGATGTTGCACGATGAGAAAAGAGGAGAATGTGGAAGCTACGACTCTTTAGTTGGAGAGACAGCAGGGAGGAGACAGATATGTTCTCAGCAGCACTTTAACATCCAACCTTCCACAGCTGCTCTCTACTACCTGGTTACTGATGAGACTTTCATGAGCAGACCAATCAGAAGCAGAATAACTCCGACCCAGCGAAACTAGCGTGATTTTTTTTTTCAGCTGTTTTCTTACCCGCTGTAAAAATTCTAACATTCATTAATTCATGATTGATACCGCTTATCCTGAGGTGAGGCAATGTGACAAAACTCGAACACTGACACATAGATATCGCTGGAGTCCGTTGTGCTTTCTGTCTGTTCCTAAATTGTGACAACCACTCAAACCACTTCCTGAATAACCGATGTCTCTGGCATTAACAGCTCCGTCACTGGTGGTGAAAGGAGCAACTTCGAGACACTCGAAGACTTCTAAGGGATCAGGCCCAACGAAACAATCGTACCCTCTTACAGAAGCGCTTCATGAGAAAAGCCTGAGATACACTTCCTGGACCAAATGATTAGTAAAGCGAGCGCACGCCGTGAGACAGCGAAAGCATCAGTTCTAGGCCAGTGGCTTTCGCCTCTCCATGACTTCCTGCAGCCGCTCATCATGCTTACACAAGTCTTTGCCATGAACTATTTGTTTCATCCATATACTGCAACCCCTCCAAAGTCTCAAACATTTCCCTTTGGAATATTCCCTGTGCTGTTGATACTGAAACAAAGACATTTGAAGCAGTATCTTCGATACAGCATTGTGAAAATGGTTTACCTTTGGCAGTTGTCTTCCAGGGGATTCTACAAAATATCCTGAACCTGTTCACGAGCCTTTCCAATTTCAGGGCGTGAAATACAAACATAGCGATTGGCCTCATGAGTCAGGACAGCAAGTTGAATTGGAAACACCACAGCACAACAACAGCAACCACAACCACAACAAAGGGCGTATGATGACTTGTCTGATAGGTTGGACAGTAAGGAGGGAGAGAATGATTTATACAGGTTGGCAAAAGCGTTTCTGCTGTGTCATTAGGAATGAATGTATAGCATTTGTTGCCGAACATAGCACATAGCAGTGCACCCCCAACAACCCCCCCCCCCCCCACATACATGTACACAACAGAGGGTCATTATCTTTCACCAAAATTATTTTATTCACTAATTTCTTATAAATAGAACAAATACAACAAGAGCTATGGGTATTTTTAAACTGTTTAAACATGTCCTTTCTATCGGTCAATCGTCAAATCTGCATAGAACTCCTGCCACCTGCCTAAATGTGGGCCTATTTCTTTTCCTCATTGTATTTAGATGCCGCTTGCTTTGCAGGCCTCAGCAACTTCCCTGACACTTCAAGCTCATAGGCCTCAGTGTCAATGAATTTGTTGATTGTAGAGTAGTAGGGCTACATTACAGAAATCCTGAAACTGTTTAAGTTCCTCTCTTCTTTTTGAACTTTTCTCAAAGTAGTAATAGTCATGTCAATTAACAATTCTTCTGGTGACAGTGAGAGCTCTTTAGCTGCAGCTTTGGCACATATTTTAACCAAGTGACGAGGCTAGCAAGCACTGTATATATGAGGGGCTTGTGCTTACACTCTTGATAAGACCGAGTTGTTTTTGCCAATCATGACATTGCAATTATCACTGATGAATTCTATGCAATTTGACCGATCAATGCCTTTTTCATGCATGGATGATGTAATGCAGTTGAATATGTTTTTAGCTTTGGCATCATTGCACACTTGCATATCAAACACTCCAACTGTCACCTTATCCTGCGCTTCACTGTAGTACCTGACTAAAATAGCACATTCTTTCTCACACATGATGTCACTGCTTTCGTCAACCAAAATACCTTATGGCCTTTTTTCTGTGCAGATTCATTTGTACATATCCTCTGAATATACACTGCAATCTGTCCTTGAGTCAATTTTGAACTTTCCAGGCTTTTTCCGATACATCCTTAGCGTTAACTTGACGTGATGATAACTGAGCCCGGATGGCGAAGCCTTTCCGGTTCCTCATATTCAGTCTAATCACTCATCTGTATACTTTCTCTGTGTACATTTTTCACACAACTATTGCAGGTGGGCTATCTTGCTGGGTTTTCATTAGGCTGACTGCGTGACTTTTTGACATTTCCAAATTTCTTGCGGTCATTGTCTCCGTCCTTGTTTCTATGATTGTCATGATGTGGGCGCTTCTCCTTCGCTCGATCTAGCGCCGTGTTAGTGTGTCACTTCCTGGATAGTTATTCCCAGAGTGAAGTCGGAATTAGCTGAAGTTTTTGGAATAGTACTTTGTCCAAAAATCCTACCACGCGATGCATCTCGCGATGAAATAGGCATCACACGCCATCATTACTGTATCGAACTTCACTTTTTCCATTTTCAGCTTGCAAAATAGCTCTGGACGTTTTCCAGTGTGTGCTCACTTGAACCACGGCATCCTCTTTGTCCAGTTTCAAGGCTTTCTTATCCGGCCCTACGTGGATCCTTGCTAGAACATTAATGACCACTTCTAACACCATGAAACAAACTTATCTTTCTTCCAATCAAACTTATTGCCGTATTCAACCACCACATGTTGAACAAAAGGGGTTGAATCTTTTGTTCTAAGGGTCGAACCCTATGCTGAAATAAACAAATTGCCACCTCCCCGTCAACTCCAGTGCGCGTTCCACAGGAGAGTGATGGGGGGGGCTGCTTTGTCTTCACACTGAATCACCGAATCATTTCATTCAAGATGACTTTATTTAGGTAACCTTCCAAGGCCAATAAAGGAACAGAAATAATCAAATGTTATTCTGATAAGCACCAAACTCCGAACAATGCACTGAAGAGCAACAGTGGATGTTTATTCCAGTTCTATTCACTTTATTGTGGACATGTCTACGCGGTCATTGCATTAAATCCGAATCAAGAGAATTTGCATCGAGTTGTGACAATCTATTTACACAAATCAAACTGCTTGATGGCACAAGCTTCCACACTTTGGTGTGCAAAAGTCTAGGATTAGGATTAGGAAAAGGATATAACGCATTATCTACCTTCATTTTTTACACATGTACATAGGGGGGGCATATTGAGGATAACTTTTTTCTTTAAAAACAGTTCTGAAACATGATTTAATACTTCATATTACTTACAGAGGAAGATATTCAAAAAAACCACTTGGTCCGGGTCAGCATAAATGGATCAGTTTGGGCAAAGGGGTTAAACCTTTGTAAATGCCATGGTGGCATCGTGATAAACAACAGAAATCTCCAGTGAGAATAAAGAGTTTGGTTCAGAATATCTGGTTCTGCTTTTTTAAAATGATGTAAATTAAAAATAAAAAACGAAATTAAATTAAATACAAATAATAATAATAAAAAAAATTAAATAAAATTTCAAACTATGTGGACAGAAAACATTTTTTTAGCTGGAAAAATACAGTGCCCTTTGACCAGACCCTGTGAATCGGACACACATAAACACCTTTTTTAAATATTCTCACATTAAAAGTCAAGAGCCTTCATTGTAGAGTTCAATGGGATTGTCGAAAGGTGAGTCACAGGAAACAGTCAGGTCCAATCACACTGCAAATGTGCGGACGCTTGGACACAAACACGGGACACAGAGTTCCACATTTATAATAAAGTATCAAGAAAAATGCCATCTCTATGTTAGAGGAAAAGGAAGTTAAAAAAGAGACAAATGAAAGTCTCTGTGCTTTTTTTGTCAACTAGGTGACACTGTCCTTGATCTTTGTCTCTGACAGCGACCTGAAGTTGAAGCAGACATATTAACAACATTATAATCATGATAATAATGATAATAATAATCGCAACATTCAAACTTTTTGACATCATAAATTTTTAGTGTAAAATGAAAAAAAAAAAAAGGAAAAAAAAAGTTGTGCTCTGAGCAGCTTCACATTCAGTTTGGTCCACAAATGTTGTGCCAGGAAACTGCTTTTCTGATGCATGATTTACTCACAAACTCACACGCTGCTTGTTTTCAGAAAGATGTCAGAGACCCAAGACAACGTTTCACTTGGTATTGTTACAACTAGTTTTTACTTGTTTTTCAGACTTTTTGGTTAACTGTTCAGCTTCTCATGTATCCAGCTATCTATATTTTTTCTCGTTTTGTAAACCCTTCATAATTGTCATTTGATGGAAGGCATTTTTAAAATCTATCAGTAATTGTATTAATTTTTCTTATATGAGTGAAAATAACTTTGCAAACAATGAATCAAAGAACTGTCAATGGCATTTTCGTGCTAATTTCAAGCCATTTCAAGCTTTGTCATTCTACAGTCACATGCAGGAGAGAACCAGCTTAAGGAGGCAGAACAGTTCTTTTTGAATGCAGTTTCACATTGCAGTCATGTATCATAATGCGTTTTATATTGCTGCATCAACAAAATGTTGGAACTAAGGGGGGAGTCGTCAAGATTAAATTTGAAGAGAAATATGAAAATAAGCCGCTGTTTGTCAAAGCTGCACTCCAGGACATTAAAATTATGATTCAAGTAAGTTCAGGAGCTGTTGGCGCAGTGACAGTAAACTCTTTTTCATGTTCTCGACCCCATGGACCATTTGAAGTGAAATAATAAAGAATTAAAACACAAACAAGTCCGATCCAGCACCTCTGATTTGACCTTGAAATATATGAGTATGTATGATTCTTTTCATGTGAATCTTTTCAAGTTTTATGGCAATTGTGAATTAAAATTGTAGTCTAATACTAAATGAAATTTTATGTTTAGAACGTACCTGATAATGAAATTTCCTGCACAAAATTTGAAAGACTTTATCAGAAATTTTTTATTGGAAAAGAAATTCGAAAAAAAAATTGGGAGGAAAAAAAGGAATACTGGCAGATGTTTTAGCTAAAGCTCAAATCAACGGTGCTGAGGGGTTACTCTTTCACTCCTGCATCCACACGCCTCTCACCGACATTCAGGTTAAAAATGGCGATATCTCTATGGACACACACAGAATAGCTGTGTCGTAATGTTGGACGTCACTCGACGGTTCCTTTCTTTCACATTTTTCCACTCCTTCGGTTTCAGAGGCTAAAAGGAGGCGAACGATCACAGAAGAACACTGTGCTTGATTGGAATGGCTCAAACCCGGAGCCCCTGGCATTATAAATCCCCGGAAAGCCGACGCCCTTGGCAATACACACAAAAGTGCCCCCTTCCCCCATTTCCCTGCTCATCCCATCAGTTGCTGTGGGTTACAGTGTGGTTTCCCGGGAGAAGCTGAGCGAGGTTTCCATTTTCTCTGATAAGGCGTCTTCAGTTGGAAGCTGAGGGAAAAGATGAGAACAAGAAGTAGATGATGCTTTTTATTTGGGGATTTTTTTTTTAGATTTCCAGTGTCAATATATCCTTATAGTGTTTGTATGTGAAAATGCACCACGAGGTACTTCCTCTCTATGTTTTAGTTGGTAGACTAATAACTCCTGTCCGTCACTGGAAACAGTCCTTGTGAATTTAGGTTTCTCTGCAGGCCAAAGTCACCCAGGATGCAACTCGACTCGGGCTGATGGACAAGCGGAGGCTCGACACCTCAGACAACAGAAAACTCATTCTATCGTGGCAATAATATTTTTTCACAGCATTTAATCAATTTCGCTTTCAGAGGAAACAAAATACATGTTGGTGAACAAAGGGGTACGACAAAAAGAAAAAAAAAAAAACAAACACAGGAACCGCATTAAAAGATGAAATGTGTCTCGGCATGGACACTGAGATGTTACAGGGTTCACAGGGTTTAACCCAGCAGTGATGCAGCAGCATTAAGATCAACTGAGTGTCCTGCTTCTCCTCAGAAATCATTAGATAAGATTGCCAGGCGAGTGCAGACGATTTTAGGACCCCGGGCCTTTTCAAGAGCCGGAACGCACTCTAACGGCGACCTAATGTCCGGACTGACAGTGGAAAAAGAGATGTGGCAGCAATGTGTTGGCTGAGAGCCTCTCGCCCTAAGGTCACGTCGCGGGGAAACCTTGAGAGGAATGTTCCAGACAAATACAGTCCGACACGATGTGGTGGCTTGGAAGGAGGGCACCCAAGAACAGAGGAAGATGGATGAGACGTAAAGAGGAGCCGTCGGGAAATCGAAGGATCAAGAGGAACGATACCATAAATACATGAACTGTACGGAATCCATTATGGGCATTCATTCCTTATCAATAAATATTGGTAACATATTCACAAATTCCTTTCCCGTCCCCTGAACAAGCTGAGGGCTCGTCCGATCCTGGTGTCAGGAGGACGGGTAATCAATGCTGTTTGAGCTACTTTCCATGTCTTTTACATGCAGGATTATTGTGAATGCGGGGGCAGGTAATGCGAGCAGTATGTATGTGGATATTCACTGAGAATCGATTCAATTTATCCTTTGTACACAGCTTATGCCATTCATACATACCCTTAAAACCTAAAACACCGATTGAGTATTTATTCCGTCTTGTACCTTCTAAAACATTCTGGATACAAGACAGTCTGAGCATCTAATTAATATATTTGTGAATGTCACAGTATAGGATGCCGTTTAAGGCTTTAAAATCATATTATTCCAAATATATTGTTGATATATTGTTGTGATATGACTGTGCTCTTATCATCACTGAACTCTGAATTCTGCTGGACTTTGTTGCATGTATCTGACTTTATAATGTGAATTTACGGATTTCAAAACTTGAAAAATAAGCCAAGTGTGTGTTCGCTTAGTGTGGCTCTTTAAACTCTATCGGTGTTGGAGTGGCATTGTGTTGGTGTTCGACTACTCACCACTTCTAGATGGTTGCTGTCCGCTCCAATGTTGACGTTGTGTCTCTTTAGGTCAGACTTTATCAAGGCTGAAACATTCACACAAGTAAAATGTCATTTTCATTTGACGCGTTAAAAACATACCGACTTTTCCGGACTATGAGCCACTGCTTTTTCCCCACGCTTTGAGCCCTGTGGCTTATGCAATGACGGCCGTCAGGGGGTGCTCTAGCAGGGCGTCCAAAAGACCAACGTAAGAGGTCAATGCAAAGAAGAAGAAGACGCTAGTTTTTGGCACATTTCATGCAAAATGCAGCACGACACGCAAAATATTTTTCACACCCTCATTGAATCGTGTATTTAAATCAGCACTCGGAGGTGAGTGGGAGGCTTGGACGACCCACGGTGAGAAATCATTCACGAAAACTGGCCGCGTGCAGAGAGCATCCTTTTCTGAGGTCTGCCAGTGGACCTTAACAGCGCGAAGCAGTGTGAAAGAATCCACGATCACCAACCGGTTTGAAAAGGCTGGACCGCTGCTTGAAGAGAACAGCACGACTTCCAAGGTAACTTTGCCTGGAGATGACAGTTACATTACAAGCAACACCGACAGAGAGACTGAAAAGGTGAATGACGGAGACTTTCTGAAGCTCTTGAACTCCAACATTGAAGAAGGAGACTTCAGTGGTTTGGGTCCACAGGAGGTTGAGAAAAGCTAGCAGTGTTTTGTTTGACCGGTAGTTTTACTGCTGTGTTAGAGGAACTATTTGGAAACAAATCAGATAAGGAATGTAAAAAAACATTTACAAAATCTTTCCAGGTAAATATCTCATTTCACGACGTGGATATCTGCGGCTTATCGTCCGGTGCGGCAAATATATTTTTCTTGTAAAAATGTAGTAGGTGCGGCTTATATTCCAGTGAGCTCTATAGTCCGGAAAATAAGATACTCACAAGTGTGCGCGCAATATAAACACAACCTACCAGTCAGAAGTATTCCCACAAAAATCCAGGTGCAAAGGAAGAGGTTTCCTGCCAGAGGGTTATAGTTTGTCAGTTCACCTTGAATCAGAGTGAATATGATCCCAAATATCTGACACACACACACACACACACACACACACACACACACACACACACACACACACACACACACACACACACAGAGAGAGAGAGAGAGAGAGAGAGAGAGAAA
>CAAKHD010013261.1:0-11041 GCA_901007705.1 Fistularia tabacaria | reverse complement strand
ATAGATAGATAGATAGATAGATAGATAGATAGATAGATAGATAGATAGATGGATGGATGGATGGATGGATGGATGGATGGATAGATAGATAGATAGATAGATAGATAGATAGATAGATAGATAGATAGATAGATAGATAGATAGATAGATAGGACAGAGAATGAGAGAGATATTGTGGATAGATACTGTATGTATATATATGTGTGTGTGTGTGTGTGTGTGTGTGTGTGTGTGTGTGTGTGTGTGTGTGCGTGTGTGTGTGTGCTGCTGTTCTCAAAGTGAGCGCTTCTTGGCAGCTCTCATTGTCTTGCTAGTTGCTACGACAACATCGCAGCCTTTTGAAATTCTGCTCTTCCTGCACAGCGGCTCGGTGAGCGTCTACGACACCTCGCAAAAAGATGTTCACCACCCCGTGTGTATGTGTGTGTGTGTGTGTGTGTGTGTGTGTGTTTGTTTGTGTTTGTGTGTGTGTGTGCGTGAGGCCACGCTGGATTTTAAACAAAATCAAACTGCTATAAGAAAAAAAATAATCAGCTTCCGTCCTTTCGCTGAAGCTTCCTATTTTCTATTATTTTCTTATTTTTTTCCCGCCCTTGTTATACTGATCTGGTATCTGCGCCGGAGCTCCTCATCCTCACCCGTCACTTGGCCGCAACCATCAAAACAGCATCCCTGCCAGCAGAGCAGACCGGAGACGCCCGGAAGGGACGACGGATGGGTTCGCGGCTGGATCAAGAACCAAAACGAAACACAGAAAAAGGAAAATCGGATATTTCCACATCCACCTGATACATCAACGTGTGAGAGATAGGGCAGCATTCGCCGGATCAGCGTCCGGTGCTTCATCATGTCTCGCGATGAGGGATGGAATCGATCGAAAAAGCCCTCGGGAGTCACATGTGAATCCACTGCATCGATGAATGCGAATTATTGATTGGAGAGCGGTGGCTGTACGAGATGCTGAAAAAACCCGGGAAATAACGGAGTAAATAAATAAATGAAAATAAAAGTAAATAAATAAACACGCAGTTGAAGAAACAAAAACTGGAAAATGAATAAATTCACGATTAAATAAGGAATTTGTGAAATTAATAAACTTATAGATAAATAGAAAAATAAATTGATAAACAAAATAGTAAATGTACGATTAAGTAAAAAAAAGAAAAAAATATATAAATTAATGAATGAATTAAAAAGAATGAAATGATTAATTCATTAAATATAAATGAATTCATTGAATAAATAGTGCTTGCTCTGAGCCAGACTGGCAGCTAAGTGTCGATATGAAATAGAATTAAAAAGAAAATACATATCAACATCTATTGAAGATATTATTTTTTTTTCGGGTTTTGAATGAAAATTTAATCGCCAAGTCTCGTAGGTCAACGTTTCAAAGGAGTTATCTTCCACCAGATTTCCTAGATGCGCATTTTACTTTTGACGCTAACTCTTCATCCTTTCACTATTATACACAAACACACACACACACACACACACACACACACACACACACACACACAAAGTCGCACATAAGGTAGCCGGGAGTGTGAAGCAGCTGGCCGCGCCTGCGGTGGGGGGGCACCTCAGGGGGTTTGGAGCAGAATTGGAGGATGATTCCAGACCTGAGCAGGAGTCACGGCTCAGACGGCTAATTCACAGATTAGCCCGACTGGACTCCCTCGGCAGCGGCGTGGGGATGTGTGTCAGCTCCCTCCTGGATACAACGGTCAAGGATTTACATCGACAACAACAAGAAAACCTCCGCGTGGACCAACAGTCGTTACCATGCTACTCACCGGTGTGTCAGGCTCACACACACACGCACGAAGCCGTGTAGTTTTTTTTCTCGCCGACAAACTCACACACAACCCACATCGAATACAGCCTTCCCTCCGTGAGAGTGGGGCTCTGGAATCGCGGTCAGAAGAATTAATTTTTGGGGGTAGTTTCATATACCCGCCTCTCGGGATGAATGTGCATCCTGCAAAGGATCCTTCATTTTCTGGCGAAAGCGCCGCAGCCCCCGCGTTTTCGGCTCCATACATCTGCAGGACGCTCCTCAGCCCATATCTACGTTTGTGTTTGTTGTTTTGGTCTGTTTGCCTGGAGTTTGTCTCCAAACTTTGGAGATCTGAGGCTGCGGGCTAATAATTGTGTTTTGGATTGGTTTCGTCCGGCGGTGGAGGACGTTTGCACCCGGGCTCCTCTCTGCGTGCAAGGGTTATCCAAAGCGGAGAGATAATAATGGAGGCACCAGCCTCCTGCAGAAAAACTACAAATAAAAAACTTTTATTAAAGTTTTAGTTTTGTTTTGTTTTTTTGCTTTCATCTTGTTACAAACTCCACCGTGGGTTTCATCTAATAAACCAACATATGCTACCTGACAGAACAGAGAATGTCGATTAAACTATTATTATTACTATTTCAATTATTAGTAGCAGTTGTAGTCGTAGCAACAACAACAGCAATAATACAAATAACAATACTAATGCTAATGATTATAATAATAATGATAAGAATAATAAGAATACCAATAGTAATACTATTCCCATTGTTGATAAAACTAATGGTAATACAATTGCTAATTAAAATAATAATACAAAGAAGAAGAAGAACAATAACAACAACAACAACATTACTATTACTACTACTACTACTTGTACTATTAATAATAATAATCATAAAAATAAAAAAATACTATTATTATTATTTAATTAATTTATTGTTTATTTGGTTGGGACAGTGCATGTTCCTGAACACATATGCGAACCATGCATGTAAGCACACCACTCCGGATTGTAGCCTCGGGCTGATTTGCATTCATTGTCCCACAGTCGTACACACAAACACACTCTCATTCTAAGGTTATTATTATCATACTTATGCTAATAATAAGAAGAAGAAGAAGAAAAAGGAGAAGAATGAGAATAATGAAAATTACAATAATAATAATAATAATAATAGGGTCACACCGCCACTATCTGTTCATTCATTCATCGTTCATAGGATCCTGCACTCAGTGGGACTGGAGACAATCCTAGCTACCCCTGGGGCCAGAGGGGTGATTTCAGCGGGGCCGGTCATCTGTCAATCAAGAACATTGGGAGAACCGGACGGGAGGACATGGGGGGAACCGAATCAAAGCAGGGGCCATCTTGCTGTGAAGCTAGCATGCATTCGTGCGTTTGTGCATTCATGCATTCATTGATTCATACATTTGTGCATTCATGCTTTCCTGCTTTCACACCCCTCGGGCCAAACTGCAGGCGTTGCTCAGCGACGATTAATTCAATCTCTGCTCCCAGAGTCTGATTGGGTTCATTAAAATCTGTCCGCTCAGAAATGACAGGAAGCAGTGGACGGAGCGAGTAGCTGGGCGTTGAGGCTCATTGTCTTTTTTTCTTTTTGCAGAAAACTCAGGCTGATCGTATTAAGCTCCCTGGAAAGGCTAGTTTCTTCTCCCGCCTCAAAGTCTAGTCCAAACACAATCTCAGAGAAAGATTTGCTTTAACAATTTACAGGCTAATTACAGGCAAGTTAATTACAGCCCGATACAAATACGCAGTGGTTCTGTTTAATATTGACAAATCTAGAATGTGGCTCGGGCCATTAACAAAATAAATGATTTTTGAGTTCTGAATTACCGGAAGCAAAGTTTAGACGAGTGAATTTCACAATGTTTCGCCCGAAGAAGATAAATCCCCGTCCATCACATCTTCTCCCTGTGAGGGTGGGGTCTCGGGGTCAGTGCCAGGTTTCCTCGTCGGTTAAAAGATTCCTGAATAAAAACCCGCGGAGCGACGTCGAGGGGGATCGACCGCATTGATTTTATGGGAGATACAAAACCGTTGCGGGGACGCGATGTTTCCCGAACGCAACCCCGAGCTGTTCCGTCTCATTTCCATTCCACATTTTAAAAAAAACGAGACGAGACAAGTAAACACTTACACAGCAGGTGCGCCGGTTAAACTGGAGAAGCAATTCTGTGTATCTTTAAATCCATCTCACCATGTAAACCGTACACACACACACACACACACAAACACACACACAAACACACACACATACACACACACACTTAAGTTAAAAGTAAGCTGTGCCTCCGGACGCACCGGTCTCATCACCGTCCCTGTCCTCGGGGACTGTAATTCCCACAATGCAACAGGTTTCCTTCAGCTCCTATTACCGCCGCCCCCCCCCCCTTCCATAGCAGGGGGTTGGGGGATGGGGGTGGGGGTGGGGGTGGAGTGGGGTGGAGGGGGTGCGTGACCTGAGCTGCATCAAGCTGTAAGCTGTGCAAGGAGGTGATAATCCTCCACAGGGGTGCTGGAGGTCCAGCAGAAGGTCCCAAACACAAGGTGTTTAAACTGATCACTTCCTCCCCCCAATTATCTTTGTCCGACAAAGTGGATTATCGGCTCTGGGGTTAATTAGGTACTTTCTGGTCACTCTGGAACCCCCCGGCCCTCGTCTCCAGCCGGCTTTGCAGGACATTGTGCGGCCGCCATCTGTGCTAATCGTTAGCCGCATTCATAGCGCTCACGGTCTGGGAAACTGCGTCTGATGGCTTCCCCCTGACTTTCCCCCCCTCTGACGGGAAAACAAAACAACAAAGCAATGGAAAAACAAAAACGACGGCGCCGATCCGAACAACCCGGAAAGATCCACCACTGGAACCAGCCAGCCGGTAACTTCCACCTGAGCCTCAGTCAATGTGATCCAACAGGATTCACTCCTTTGTTTCACATTCTGAGAATGTCTACCGAAAATCTTGTCGTGGCAACTGAACTTGAATTTCTTCAATATCTTCGAGACGTTTCGCACCTCAACCCAGAGGCTTCTTTGGTTCTGAGCTGGAGAAGCTGAGGTCTTCAAGTTCGGAAATTCAAGTCCAGTTGCCACGATGAGAATTCACATTCTGAGAAGTTTGACTTTTTCAGATTCTAATTCAGGTAAATCCCCCAAATGTTGTATCTTTGTGCCCATCTAACGACAACCCCATTACCGTAACAACCCTCTTCCACCTCGTAACTTAGACGCTCCCAAAACTCCTGGCAGTTATAACCGGAAACTCCCCACAGGTCAAAGAAGCCTCTGGGATGAGGAGCTGCAACATCTTCAGGTGAAAAAATACCAGTCCAGTTGCAACGACAAGAAGATTTCGACGAGAATTCACCAGATGTACCTCGCCCTTCATCCTCACCTTCTTCTGAGGTCGCCAGGTATGCTCCGATGCCAGTGACGTTTCCAGGCGATGCTGGTTTTCCAGGTGGCTTTCTCGAGGACTATTTCCAGGCTGCTGTTCCTTAATGTTCCTCCCAGGAGATGATAGCTCCTTCATTGTGAGTTAAGTGCTAACCGTTTGACCCTTGCCTGCTGCTAATCAGCCCCCCCCCCCTCCCCAGCCATCAATAGCGGCGCGTTGGTCATCCTGGATTTGATTGCCAGTCGAGCTGTCTGCCCCCGGCATCACGTGCTCACTTGCACATAATCAGTGGGTTGGAGAAGCACTTTGATGCATGACCGCCACTCTGTAACCCCCTCCTCCTCCTCCGCCACCGCTGTGCAGCCACCATATACACCATCCACACCTTTGCACTAAACCATAGGTGTCAAACTCCAAATTTGGCCCGCAGTGTAATTCTATTTGGCCCTTGAAGCCATAGCAAATTACTATTAGCGCTGGCCTGCTGGTATTCTAGCCTACAGCGCATGGACTGCTAATACTACAAATCACAGAATGCTCTGCTGGTGTTTTGGCACGAAAACCACGACAGGACCCTTTAACGCCCTCTCCTCTGCTGACAGTAGTCATAGCCACCTTATGTTATTACTGACACCGTGCTAAACCTCTCAAAAAAAGCGAAGAAGAAAGGCAGACTTTTATTTTTATATTTATCATTAGCCTGTAGAAAAAGAAGACTGTTGAAACTTAATTCAGAAGGCTACAAATAAAAGAGGAATACGATTTTTATTTAATTTTTATTTAAGAAATGAAAGCCATTGATGTGTTTTTTAATTTGAATTCAGATTTTGCATGTGTGCAATATGAAGTTATATATTGTATAGTATTAAGCTTTGCTTGTTCCATATTCAGTTTTTAAGCAAATCTTTTTTATGGTCCAGATGAAAAGGTCCATTGTAATATCTTGAGGAAAATTTCTTTGAATAGATATTATTGTTGGCCCGTGACTTTGTCCCAGTTTTGAATTTTGACCCACTGTGGATTTGAGTTTGACCCCCCTCCACTAAGCTGTACACAAAAAAAAAACAACCTCTGCTGCTAATCTCTCATGCCGTCAAATGTCTTGTCCTCTTTTCACCCTTACCAGCAGTTTTTATCTGCGTGCACTTTCTACTTCATCCCTCATAGTTTAATGTTTACTGTTTAATGTAACATTGCACTTTACTGATAATTTGCCCTCATTATTTTGTTAATTTCATGTCACCGTGGGACTGTGAGAAAATTCTTCTTGATTCCTCTGTATGTTGAGTACAAGCAGATAAATTGACAACAAAGATGATTTTGAAACTTTGAAACTTGGAGTACTCAGTGTGCATTTGTATCAAAACCACCACCAGAGTCATTCATACACATGCAAATGTAGCTACGTTAGCATAGGGACTAGCTGTCTTTCCATGCTAACGACATAACTCACTGAATTTCACAAAGAGTTTCAAACCAACAATTCTAAAACCTCTCTGAGATATTGTTTTCTTACCTGGACTCGGTAAGTACCTGGCGGACGACATGTTTGTTTCAAGACTCACGAGTGGTGAAGTTATAGCATTTAATTGTGGGCGTGACTTCCTATGCATTTCAAAATAAAAGCACATTCTTGTCTTTCAGTTCACGCCTAGGATTTAGTTTATTTTCGATTTCCCTGTAGAACCTGGAGCCGCGGCTACTTTACGTGTTGTTACACAATGCGCTGTCATCGCAAATGAGTGACAGCAGTGACAGCCAATGAGAAGGAGGGGGGGGAGTCGTCAATGAAAGTGATTCCATCCAAAGCTAGTCCGCCCTCGGCCTGGTTGGTGTCGACTCTGGTCCCGTTTGTGGACCCTTCGCAACCGATGCAGGTACTTCTGCTGTCAGCCTGAAGTTTGAAGAACCACGTCCAGTCTTTTTGGTCCTTCAGCTGCCCAGGTGAGGACGGTTAAAGTATCCAGCGGCCTCTCCACCTGCTGTATTCCAGCCGTGTCGTCACGGCGGGCACAGGGGTCGACCGCCAGCGGCCGGGCTTCATTATTGCTTCGCTCCGAAATATCAAATCTTCAAAATTAACTGGCAGGGCGTCAGTCATGAATCCTGAACTATCTTTCCAACCTGCTTTTTATTGCTGATCAAAACAAAAGCTCGCAGCAGAGTGAACCCCCTCCTGTTACTTCAAACCACATAGATATTCCACGGGGGGGATGTAAACAGTGCGACCGCAATCTCCGCTCATCTCCGGCAGAGGGGAAAATCAGGATCCTCGGCTCGCATGCTCAACACTAACACGCGGATAACCGAGTGAATGAATGAATGAATGGCAGCTCTAACAGCCAATTACGCCGCACGCTGCGCTCCGCCGCTAAGCCGGCTTCGCGATTAGCGCCTCTGAGTGATGCAATCCATAAGGCGCCGGTTCACAAAGAAGTCCCAATTTGCCCAGAGGGAAAATGAAGAGGCGCTGGCGCGGCGTCCCGCTGAGCATCGGCCCATCGAAGGCACCGATAATCCACAAGACGGCCCCAAGATGTTTGAGAAAGAAGGGGAAAAAAATCCCATATGGCAATTTTGGAATCAGCGGAGAGGTTTTTAATTAAAACTGGATCAATATGTTGGGCTCGAACGTGCCCAGAGACCAGCGCGTTCTGCCGAGCTTGTTTTGCGCCTTAAAAAAACCTAAAAAACACAGGCATGGATTTAGCTGTGAGCCTGGGCTGAGCAACAACAGGTTCAATAACTGGAAAAAACAGCTTCTGCATCTCCGAGAGATTAAACGCGAAGGAGGCGAGCGCGAGCGCGCCGGCGGGTGCCAGGAGGGAGTGCGTTGATGGAAAATGCCGGAAGTCGTCCTTTTAGTCTGCTCTCCGGTAGCAGAAGACGTATGCCCGTGATGCTGCAACAGGCTTACTCTGCACAGGGACATCCCGTGACGCACCAGTCCGCGAACTCCTCCTGTCCCTTCATATGTGTCGGGTTTTATTTCTACGGCACCAGATCGCTGATGCAAGCTCAAACTGGGCGGCCTTCTGCCTTGACCAAAGCGCTGTATCTTCATATCTTCTCTGGAGTGCTTGGGCCATCTCAGCTAGCAGGTTCCCAGGGGGCGCATCCGCCATTGTTATTTCTTTTCTGAATTTAAAGCTATATTATCACACCATTTTATCTATTAGTATGCAACTGTTAGCGCTGCTCGTATTATTAGAAATAAATATCTGGGCCTCCCAACCTTTATAGCCCTTCCGTCACCACCGCAAGGCAGAAGGCCACCGCACATTTAGCCGGGATCTCTGCGAGGTTCCGCCGCCATCAAGTGCTGGCACCTTGGCGGAATGTCAGGTGTGAAGAGTGTGGTCCAGACTTCTGCTCTACGTGGAAAGTGCCATCAGACGGCGAGGTTTGGCGCCGTATTGATAAAATCTGACTTTGGTGTAGGAGAGAGAAGACATGCAAGACAGGCCTCCTGATGTCAACGTGGAACACAAGTTGACACGGAAAGGCACCGGAAGGCCAACCGCCGAAGTTCCCTGAGTGGAGAGACGCCAACATCCGGGCGCCGCAAACAAAACCCGCGATGTCTCGCGGTGTGTTTTTTTAGGGTCATGTCCTGCCCGCTGCACTCCTCAACCAAATCCAACCCCCAACCTCCTCCCCGTCTGGCACTGAAAATCCCCCCGCCGCGAGCTACATGCCTGGAAAGGCAACAAACGTCCGGGCCTGCTTTTTTTTTGTGTGTGTGTGTTTGTTTGTTTTTCGGTCATTGGCTGTGGGTTTCGTCCGAAGGGGGCTCCGAAACGCGCTCGGACTCGTGTCCGCCGCTTGTCGCTTGGTTGGACGCCCTGGCCGCGGGACAGCGGTGTGAAATTCTACATGGTTTGTCTGTGAAAAACTGTGACCGTCCGATCCCCGGGATTTTTTATTTTTTTTTGGATCGGATTTTTGTTTATTTTTGGATCGGCTCCTGCGGTCGCGCGTATGCGCAACCTTTCCACCTGTCGGGCCGCGGCGCCAACATTATGTGTGTGAATCCCGTGTTCCAACCCGCCTCCCAAGCAAACCGGAGGGAATATCTCGGCGCCGGCGTCGGCCCGCCCCCAAATTGGCTCAAATCTAATATTTGCAAAGGGCGCCGGCATAATGGCAGTTGAAGATCTCACCTCACATCCTCTTCTTGGAATGAGGAAAAAAAAATAGCACTTGGTATGTTCATCGAGCTAACGAAGCAACGCCGACTTTAGTCATGAGTGGAATTTCAGTAATCCTAAAAGATGAGCGGGCTGATTAATTGGCAGGTTTGCATTCCGCGCACAGCACCACGCGTTCGCCGGAGAGAGCGCAGATAAAGGAAAGGCTTTCACTTTTGCTCAGCCCTTCGAGAGGCGTTTAAACAAAGTCCTCGACGCTTCTTTTCTCTCTTAGCTTTTGCTTTTTCCGCACGCACTAGGAAAGGAGGAGGGTGGGGGTGTGGACGCCATAAGTAATAAACATAATGAGGCTAACATGCTAAAACAGGCACATGAGCATGTATGTTGAGCCTTCGATGGACGGCCGTTTGCGATCACGTTCCAGCCCGATGCTTCCGGAGGTGCTGCATCTCAGACGACAACTGTTTCGCTTCGCTTCCGTGGATATGGACATTTTCCACAATATTTTTATTTATTTATTTATTTTTTAAAGGTTTCCTTTTCAACTGCTGAATACAGAGTTAAACTGTAAGGTGGGGAAATGAGAGGTTCCCTTGCTGGAATGGATGAAATAAATAACTAGATAAGTACATAAAATAAAATAAAATAAAATAAAATAAAATAAAATAAAATAAAATAAAATAAAATAAAATAAAATAAAATAAAATAAAATAAAATAAAACATTTCTCGATTTATTTATTTGCTAATTTATTATGACAATTACTCCGACTTGGATTAATCAGGTTATGATTGAGATTATACTTTAAAATACTTTATTGATCCCCAAGGAGGCAATTGCTTGCTTTATTTCCCCCCTTTCCCCCTGTATTGCTATTATTATAATGATCCATTATTATCAAAATGATTGTCATTATTGTGATTATTATCATTATTTTAATTGCAATTTTAATTGTAATTAGTCGCAGGTGTGTCAGTACTACTGGCAACTGGCAATTTATTTCAGAATTTAACCGTTTTTGTATTCATTATCATCATTATTTGTGTTATTCTTAAAAACAGCAGTCGTAGCGGTGGTGTCAATAGCGATGGCAATTCATTGATATTCTTGTTTATCTAAATAAATGAAGAAAGACAAATTGAGGCTTTTAAACTTAAGCATTTCCTCGAAACGCAAGGTGATATAAAGCACGGGGGGGGGCTGCCAGTCTCGCCCTCCTCCTTTCCACTCTCACTAATGAACGGCTGTAAAGGAGGGGCATTTGATAGAGTTTATGTTTGTGGTTCTGGGGGAGGGTTCGGGGGGAAAGGGCGTGTTTCGGGGGTCGGTTGAGGGGTTCGGGGGGGCAAGGTGCCCTCGCGCACAGCGGCGAGGGCGACCGCTGGGCTTAATACTTTTACACATCAGCTGCCTCTCACATATGGCTGTCCTTGCCTGGTTACCGCGTCCCGCCCCATCTGCCGCCTCCACCCCCCCGACCAGGCTTCTGTTTTGGCTGCCTCTTGGTCGTCACATCACACACACACACACACACACACACACACACACACACACACACACCAAAGCCAGCGGGTCTATCATTTCATACCTGTCTCTTCGTAATAAAACCTCTTCTCCACCCCCGTGCCAGCAGTCAAGACACAGGGGGACACACAAGACCGTTGTTTGAATTCATCAAACTATGA
>CAAKHD010013259.1:381590-438820 GCA_901007705.1 Fistularia tabacaria | reverse complement strand
CTCCCCAACCGTACACACACACACACACACACACACGCACACACACACACACACACACACACACACACACACACACACACACACAAACACACACACACACACACACACACACACACACACACAGTTATGATCAATAAATATATAAATATTATATCTCACTAACACTGGTATTGATCTCTGTGGGAAATGGGGTTTTGCTGTAAATTATTCTTTGTTATCATCAACATGAAACCGCACCCTTGTGTTGGTGCAAAGGAAGGAACAAATCATTCTGATACTTCTGATGCACACCGTACCTTTAAATGTAAAGCTTGATGATCATGACGATCGCATACGATTTTAGCTATAGGACCATCATTAAATTTGATGTCATTTTGTTTTGAGTTCCAACCAAGAAGCCGTGCGTTATACAATCCGCAGAATCCCTCTTCAAATAAAAGATGACTGATCAGCATGCATTTTAACATGAAACATTATTTGTTAGTGGGAAATTAGTGTTTCCAGACAGGATGTTGCCCTTTGAAAACTGAGACATTCTAATTTCAAGATGGAAATAGATTGAACTTGTAACAGATAAGGTTTTACCCAGCTCTCATCCAACATCGGCCTGGATTGGCTCTAGCAGCCCTGAGCTATGTAGATGGTATAGAACGAATAAATGATTGATTATGCAAGGTGCTGAAAGATAAGTTGTAGTTCTCAGTAGTTGTAGTTTTTTTTTTTTTTTACTGTAGGTTGTATCTTTGTTTGTTTCTTTGTTTTTAAATGCTGGTAGAGGATTTCATTCTCAGTTATACAGCAAAAAATAAAATGTTCTCCCGATTTCAAATAGCGGTTAATAATTTTATCCACATGAATGGACGTGAACAATAGAGCTTTCATGAAAAGTGAAATATACAGTTCACTGTGAACTCTTATTGATTTATTTGTTCTCCTGCTGCATGTTCAAGATAATTAAAAGAAAGCTAGAGAAGAAAATGTGACATGTTCACCGTTATGTCTCTTGATTATCAAAGGCCAGCCTAATGAAATGTGTTAACTATCCTGCAATCTGTTTACATTTGACCACACGTAACAACATGTAGCCCAACTGCACAGCTTCACAGTGCAAAATTTACCACTCTAGCAGTTCTATTTAAATCATATACAATCCAATTAATCTTTTATCTATGTATGTATTTATTTGTTTTCTTTTCTTATTACTTAATTTTCAAAAACAGTCCCTTTTTATTCTTTATGATACGAATAAGAAATAAAGATAAAACTGAAGCAACAATCAGACCTTGGATCCTGGAGTTTGATTATATTTCAGAAAAAAATGGCATAAACTTTACATGATGACTGTAAATAATCTCAGTAATCATCAGCTTTGCTTATGCTTTGCAAACTGACTGGGAGGCTAAGTTTGTTGAAGTAATCATGCAAGAATTCTATCACAATCGTATTGGGGTATTCAGATGGTCGCAGTGCAGGGCGTGAGGCTTTAAATTAACCCACCACATGTTTTTGGACCTTGGGATGAAAGGTAATAGTGCATTTTTTTTTTTTTTCCGGGCGGGGGGATGGAACTGTAAACTGCTACTGTTGTAAACTTTGAAAAAAGTCAAGCACCATTTTAACCAAGATGTTTATGTGGGTTTAATCTACTTTCTGATCCACTGGTCTTGAGGTTACTGTGTTTAATTCAGTGGGGGAAATGTGAAAAAAAATCCAAAATATATGTTGCAATACTGTCAGAGTTCAACCTCTTTTGTTCAGTTTTACTCATTTTTCCACACCCTAGAATTCAGACAGTTACAAATTTTCATAAAGAAAAGCCACGCAAATAAACAATGGTGTACTTATCAGATAGTACCTCTCTGAGGATATTATTGCTTCATCATAGAATCCATGTGCCGTTTAACAACTAGATGTAATGATACTGTGGCTCGCTTGAAGGGTGGTCAGAGTGAAGAGAAACACCTGCTTAACTGTACCTTATGTACGGTTGAACATGCCCAGTGGATACAAGGGAGAATCTGTTTTTGAAAAAAAAAAAAAAAAAGAAATCATTATTAATGTTTTGCATATCAAAATACAAATCTCTCGCATAGCAGTCTTCTCATTTACTCCAAACTTCCTTCTTTTCTGTTTGTAAAAAATCAAGCTGAAGAAAAAGTCAAACATCTCTGTCTCTGTTTAAAAAAGCTGTAGAAGAAAAGCTGTAGAAGAAGAGACTTACATTCTGAAGATGATTAAAAAAGATAAGTAAATAAAACATTTCTTTTTCGGTACATCTGGAAAAACGTACACACTCATGTTGTTTATGTAGATGCGGAAAGTGTTCTGCAGATGTTTGACCATATTTACATAGTAAATGAAGTGGTTCTTGTGTTTTGGATTCAGACCGGGCTGAAAAAATTAGGCTAATAAATGCTCAAATGGCAAGTAAGTTCTGGGTAAAACATAGTAAGCAGATTCTAATAATACACAGTCACAATCAGTTCATCTTTGTTTAGGTACCAGTAAAAGACATTGATGATGTAATCTGTATACTTGATACAAGAAATTAGTTTCATCAAGTAATTTTGTCTTTTAAAATTGAATGAATATCATATGTTAATAAGACACATGAAATTGGTTGAAATTTTCCTTTAAGATATAAAATATACCTTAAGAATGATGTAGTAAGAGTGCCTCTACATCAGCCTTTACCTTTATAGGACAGTGAATTCATGGATTTTTGGTTTTCCCCAATCACTGTGTGTGTTTTATATCTTGAGTACATTTTAAAGAAACACTGGCCAAAGTGCTGCCAGTGTAGTGTCAGAAAGACTACACACAATATGGAGGAGCTTTATGGTCCACAGGCGTTTAAAATGAATTGGCTAAAACAAGTCTCGTTAGGCATTCACGCAGCATCTGCAGAGCAATTATGAATGAAATTAAACCAAAAGTTACTCTAGCAGCTCTGGAAGGGGCATGCAAACATGCTCCAATTGTGGAGGAATATAATGTATTTATGCAAAAGATTGCACATACTTCCTAGGCTGAGGGGAGTGTCTTCAGTTTAACAAGTGTGGCCCCAAGTGTTTGGAGCTCCAATTGTGGTTGCAGCTCTCAATCAAAATATAGGATAACAAGAGAGAGAATGTATAGCTTCAATATTGGGCAAAACATTTCTCCCCTAACTTCAAATCGTGACACTTGGCAAGGTAGAGGAGTGGGATTATGGAAGTCAACAGTATTCAACCTCTCTGAAATTATGAACGGTGGTGCTAAATAAGATCTAGTATGTTGATTGGTGTGATATGTCTATGAACATCTCAAACATATGTGTCAGTGCATCCATTATATTTTCAAAGTTTTAGTCAAGACCAGACTGAGTGAGTGAGTAAAAATTACACCTATGGTGTCATTCAAGCAGGCATAGAAACATGCCTCTTTAACAGGTCATGATGTCAAACAAAAAAGTTTTAATCAAAGTCTCATTTTGCTTTGGATGACAAGAAAAAAAATGAAATGGGAAATGAAAAGAGACGAGCCAAGTCAAATACACCTCACACATGTCAGTTCCTCCTCACCAAACACTGACTGATGCTGCATTTAAACAGACGGCTCCTGATGCGTAGCTCCTATTTGTTTCCAAGAGAAGTGCCAAACACTTCGACACCATATGTGTACAGAAGGCCATTTTTGTTATTTGTCATCCCTATTAAATGGTTTTACCATCGGTTTATGTCCAATTTTAAAAGAAGGCCCAGATTCGATATTCGTACTTACTGTAAGCTTGCTTATGTGCAACACAAACGTCCAGCCATAGGCCCTAAAGAGGAAGTACATAAGCTGACCCTGAAGAACCGAAGTACACTTAAAGCTGACAGGAATGATGAAAGAATAATGAAATCTAAGGTTTTCTGAAGCATCTTTAGAGCTTTGTCCTTCTTCGCTTGTTCACTGTATTCATCAGGAGTGGCATAGACAATCCATCAACTTTATTTGATCAAAATGCTGAAAGGTCCCATTTTCAGTTAAGTGTGACATCTAATGGCAGTGAATGTCTGTACTGTCTGCTTATATTGCAGAACCACTGACAGATATTTTATTCACATCACATTGTTCTCCAATTACAGAACTAATTTGACAGTCTTACATTTCACAAACCCAAAAAAAATCCAACCTAAACACTGCATTTGCAGACAATAACAATAATACACTCTTTTCAATCAACATGTATTCAAACATTTATCTAAGTCCAGCAATGTTGAACATTTTCACCTCTCCATGTTCAGACTAACCAACGTCATAACCCATTTCTACAATCCGTAAATGCGTAAAACCAAAGCTTCAAGCACTGCAATATCATTGGTATTTGAGTTAGTAGGGACAAATTTGGCATTACAAAGCTATCAGGGGACGCTTTGGAATTGCCTTACAAACATGTAATTGGTGCTTACAAATTGCAAGTAAGACAAAAAAATCTTGCCAACACTCACTTCAGCGGCTGGGTAACACACTGTGATTGTCATGTAGTAATCATGAGAGCAAAGGTCGCTGAAGTCACGCACCATTTCTCCCCATCTATTATACATGAGACTGGGGCGCAGCCTCTGGGTTTTTGTTGTGCATAAAGATTACTAGGCTGGTGTAAAAATGGATGTTTCAGTATCTCACACCCTGATCCTTGAAAGTCCAAAATCACTCCCCTGTGGACAGCTATTATCATCATCCATGTGACTTTGATCTGCTTTGCTCCCGTGGACGACAAGTTTTACTCCAGGTCCAGCAACAAAGCCAGCACTGCACACATTTTCACGCCTTTCATATTGACTGCCTCCACATATTTTTCATGTTGCTGCCCCATTAGACAAGCTGGGCTGGTAATTGCACTGGTGCTATCTAGAACATCCTGGGGAAGTGTGTTGCTGCCGTCAGCAGTCCCCAAGGCTCATTTTCACTTCTCTGTCAGTGCTTTAACACTGTAGAAGACTGACTTCCTGGGGTGACACCTTTAACATCCTCTTGTCGCTTTAATTGATGGCAAAATTGCCACTGGTGATCATTAACAACTTCTAGCACCTCTGACTGCAGGTGGCTCGGAGTTTGAGGCTTCAACTCGTTTATCATTCTCTGAGCCTTTCTTTGGGTTGATCTCCTTACCTCAATTAATGATAATGAATGCAATTTTTTTTGTGTGTGTGTGTGTGTATGTTGTTTCTGTGTGTCCGTGTGGCAGTGTGTTTGATATGTATGATGTTAAAGTAGTTGTCAAGATAGGAGTTTGAGAGTTGTGTGTGTTTTTATATGTTTTTATGTGTATGAGATGGGAGGGGGCTTACCACATAAAAAAAAAAAAATGACAGACAGGGATACTGTATTTAAATCAAAATATTATGCCTATTGACAAGAAAACTGACCTCAAGCAAACTCAAAAAAATTGCCTGCTCCTCAATGCTAACCTCATCTTCTATAAATAGCGTGTCCAAGGTCAAGGAAATATTATGTTCAATACAAGTAAATGGTCAGCAGCTAAACAATGTTGTGTAATGTTTTCACTGAAAATGTGAGAAGTAAAATTGAAGGACTGTGATATAACATAAAAGAAATAAAAGAAAGCTGGTCAAATGAAATGTAACTTGCTCAAATTAACCCCAGTTCACTTGCCTGTTGTATGAAGTGTACCTTTTACATGCATGTTGAATGTAAAAAAAATTGCGTTTAACTCTCTAAGGCTTAAACCTCATTAGAAACATCCACAGAGGTGGATTTCTGCTCTGAGGTCATGTAATAAATGAGATGTTGCGACACGGATTTCTGCTTTGAGGTCATGTTATAAAGCAGATGTTGCCACACGCGAACAAATAAAATATATAACATATAGGTAAACTTATTTACTCATTCTTGAATTGGTGGGTGGAATGTGGTTGCTGTTTGTAGTGGCGGCCAAAGAATAAATAAGAACAGGGAGGCTTTTTCGGTGAAAGCACTGAGATGAGGTGACAAAAGGTGAAACAACTTAAAAAGTTGAAAAAAAACAACAACAACAAATCCAATTGCTTTGACAAGATTTGACAACCTGAACCTTCAAACACTCACAGTACTGAAAAATGTTATACAAATTGTTTTCCAACATTTAAGAAACTTTATCCATGATCATAATTTGTGGTTGTTGTTAAGCTGAGATTTATGAAACTAGTATTCAAATGAAGAGTCAGGACCACCTAAGGGATTGTTAGTTCTGGAAAAATAACCTCTTTAAGCCATAATTAAACTTGTAATAATTACCATCCCTAAATTACAAACAACCATTGTATGCTAATTATCTCCCGAAACATCTTGTTTTTATTAATTGTTTTTGAGAAATTACTTTCGAGAAATTTGAGATTTTCTTCATGAGATATACTTAATTGTTTTCCCAATGATGAAGAACTGCTGCGCAAGTAATTATCTAAAGCAGAGCTTTGAATGAGTAAAATTTAAAAAATGCATATAGTGACTTTGTTTGACAAAAATAATTAGCATTATGATTAAGGTTATTTCTTCTTTATCTACAACTGTGTTTGTGTGTACTTCTGTGACTGTCTGTGTTGGTCCATTTATGAATTGATTTAAAAAAAAATGTCAGTATGCAGATGAACTTTAAAGCTGTTGCTGGAGATTATAAGTAACATTGACACATTGAAGATTATTGGATTGAAAGTTAACATGGTAACATTTTAAGAATGGGACCAGTTACTGGTGTTAGTCAACTTTTTGGGTGCAACTAAGCCTTGCAGACATTCTTTGACTGAAGTTTGTTGTGCTGATGTAAATATACTCTAACCCGTATCAAACTTTTGAGAAATTGTTTTCCCTTTCTAATAATCAAGAACACAGCAATTTGGATTTTTCTCACCATATTACAATACCAATATGCAGTATAAGCTTTCTCCATGCAATATGCAAAAAAGCATGATCTGGCATACTTCATAAAAAAACAACCAAAATAGCAAAAAAGCTAGCACTTGTGCAGAAACGTTAGGCATAGTTAATTCTATATTTTTTTGACTTTAAGAAGATGTTGAAATCAAATTAATTTAAGAGAACCACTTTATATATTTTGGTTTGGGAATCATCTCTAGAAAGAAGTAAAAGGGTAGAGAAAAATGTTAAGTTGTGCATCTTTCGTTGCTCAGGGGTTAAAGTGGTTTTGTTTAGCAAGACACTGAACCCCTAACACCGCCGCTAAGTCATTGCCAATGGTTCATCTATGAGGGGGTAAATGCAGAGAAATAATTTCCCAGTATTTTCTCCCCTTGGTTTAATAAAGTATGACAAAATAAGAAATATATATGAAAGTACAAATATCAGTTTGATTCCCCTGAATATTGCTGACATTGTGATAAATGTAAACACCTTATGCAGCTATATTACAGAACAATCATCATTATATATCCAATAAAGTACAGCATTGAAGTACCGTCATATATAAGTGTAAACAAAAGTGCTGGTGAAAACTGAGACATTTCAAATACAAACAAAGATATGTGGACAACATAAAACCAAATCCAAACTTTTCCAAAACAAGGAACCAAACTTTCATGTGTGGCTTTTTTTTTGTATATTTGTGACAAAACGTAGTACTGCCTTTTCAAAATCTCTCTTTTCATTTGCCCTCTCCTCAAGCCATCACCTCCCCCCTCGAGCTGCCACCTAATCATAGTGGAGGGGTATGCCCATCCCAAAGTTTTCGGGACTGTATGCCCCTGCCAGTGTCACCCAAGGCAAAATAAGTCATAGGTCAGGCTCCAGACAAAGTGCAGCTAAAAGGATTGTGAAAAAACCCTCCAGGAACTCCCACCTTTTAGAGATGGAGGGGTTTCCATGTTCCAGTGATCCTTGGAGCCAAGTTGTTGGGGGCTTAATGCCCCTGATCAGGTCACCCAAGGCTAAAAGGTCTGATTTGTGGATCTAGACAAGCATGACTCAAAGGAACCCCATTGAAGAATAATAGCAATGTACATAGTTTTCACTTGCCCGAAAGCTAGTAACAGGGGACCTACAGTAGACGAGTGCCTGATGTCCAGGCCTGCAACCAAGGGGATCAGCCAGGCAAGCCCAAAGGGACAACGTAAGTCCCCAATTCCATGGACTCACCATCCTTAGGAGGGATCAGCTTGGGTGCAGTGTGATCTGGGTGGTAGCTGATGTACAGTAGGTGAGATGGCGGTCTGGTCCTCAGCTGCTGAAGCTGGCTTTCGGGACTGGGAATTACACATCTGGTGGGGAAAGAACGTGAGCTGGAGTGCAAGGCCAAGAGGTTCTGGCTGAAGATAGTCTGACTTACCTAGATACACAGTTTGGGTTTGAGAACCAGTCACTTCAAAAGGGGTATTTTTTCGGCGGTCAAGGATGAGATCCTACCCCAAGTGTCTTGGATTCTTGTTAAAGAGTGAGGAAAAAATGGAGAAGGATATAAAGAGGTGGATCAGCGCAATAACAGTAGTAATGACTTTGCATCAGTTCATTGTGGTATGGAAGGAAATGAGCTGAAGGGCGAAGCTCTAGATTTACAGGTTGATCGACGTCCCCACCCTCACCTATGTTCACAAGCTGCGGGGAATGACCGAAAGAACCAGATCATGGATACAAAGTGACTATATTGAGATTCCTGGGTTCTCCCTTGAAGATAGGGTGAGGAGCTCGGTACTTTTTTCCTTTACTGATCTAATCTCCTTCAGTACACAGCGACTAAACTTAGACCATTTCAGTCCCTGTATCTATAGATTATTATCACAAGGATTCTCGATACTTTCCCTCCATTCAAGTCCTCTATCTTTCTCCCTTCGGTGGCCGAAAGGCTGATTGTGTCGGGGCTGTGGAGGAAAGAGAACACCCCACTCACTTTGTGAGTACTCAATCAGTGGGAAACATGCTTGTCTGTTGGCTTTCATGATTTATTGCATGGTTTTAATGACTGTGACCATAGCTCTTTTTCCAGGTGGAAGAGCAGCGTTAGCAGACACAAACATAGTGTTCTTTGACATGCGTGTTTGTCATCCATTAATTCACAGTTGATTGAGGTCACTGACCACATTATGTCAGATGACAAACTTCTCTGATAATGTATGTGACAGATACACTATATTATAAGTAGTCCCCTGTAGTTTTAAGACAATTTTGAGACTGGATATTATCCTGCTTTAAAACAATTCACGCATGACAAAATATATATTTCAAATGACCTATTACATGTTACAGATGTGTGCGTTTTTTAAGTCTATTATGACAGAGCATGGGTTACTATACTGAAATTGCTTTTAAGGTACATAATGATCCCCAGAAATCCATGCTTAGGCCAAGATGACCCTCCACACCAAAACAAAATACAC
The DNA here is from genome assembly GCA_901007705.1 of Fistularia tabacaria. Classification (NCBI taxonomy): domain Eukaryota; kingdom Metazoa; phylum Chordata; class Actinopteri; order Syngnathiformes; family Fistulariidae; genus Fistularia; species Fistularia tabacaria. The sequence goes on along the minus strand of CAAKHD010013259.1, from coordinate 429,470 downwards.
TCTCCAAGTTTTGATTGATGATCATTTTTTATTGTGTAAAACATTACAATGTAATACATTGCAAGATATATACATAATGTATATACTATCCTCAATGTGCTCAAGCAACTGCTCTCAAAGTTCTTTCTCTATAGGGATTCATTTTTGGCTGTAAAATGTTTGAAGTGAACATTGTCAGATATAGGTCTGTTTTGCCAGAGGCTCACCGTGTATTCCCTTATACACTATTGGTTGAGGAGATGCTATCCAAAAGTTGTTTGTTAAAGTCATTTTTATATTTGTTTTCAATTTTATTGACATAAGACAATGCATAATAGAAGTTATGTACAGGATGTGCAAGGCATTTCAACTTTGAAAAGCCTTGCAGTTGGAGGAGCAGATCAACAAAATGTCCCAGTCTACCTCCTTGTCTGCGAAGCACTTACTCAGTACTATGATCCTCTGCTTCTGAAAGCTAAAGAAAAATAGACAAGACTTTATCTCACATCAAACATCCCAACACAAGGTATTGATCATAACTTGTCATCTAGCTTTCTCCAATTAAATGCAATAACTCAAAAGACGGCACAGGATATTTGAATCATCTCTCTTTTTCTTCATTAATAGGTATTCATCCCACATATGTGGTCTCTTCTTACCCAAGCTTCATGTAAGGTTGTGTTTGCTCAGTATGTATTGAACTGACAGGGTGCTAGCTTTCAATATTCTCCTCCTGCTCATAACCAAGTTTAGTATGTATTTGCACAAACAGTGACAGTTTGCCAAATGTTTGCTCTCTCTTTTGGCTGACTGGATTTAAAAATGGACTACGCCCTGCGATCTGAACGCTCTTCTGGATCCTTGCTGCCTGGCCACTTATGTAATAAAATAGGATAGTGAACTGACCCCCATACCTACAAGAAATATTTCAGTATGGGCATTAGCTTATTGAACAATTATCCCCCTCTCGGCGAGGCTGTGTGTCTTGAGGCTGTTGGCACTCTGAGCAATGATAATGTGGCATTAGGTAGATGTCTTTATGGGGCTCCATGCAATGCTGAATGTCAGGCTTATCATGGTATGCCCATAAAAAAGAAGGGAGAAAAAGCCTTAATTACCTCTCACAAGGCTGCTGAAGTTAATTCTGTAGTCACGTGTTTATCCAATTATTCACAGTGTAATGAAGTGGAACAGGGCTCAACAGAGTTCACAGGACACCCTCCAACCCCCCTTTTTTCTTAGCCTAGTTTGGCTATTCCAGGTTTGGAAACTAATCACAGCTCAGGATTAAAGCAGGAAATACCTCTGCCCGGATTCAGTCATTTGACATGTCAATATCCATGCCTCGTTTAATCATTTCTCCACAGCTATCTCAATATCAAGGGCTAGTGAGAAAGGCGGGTGAAGCACATTATCTATGGCAGGGTGTTTCAGTATTAGGGATTATCCTTGGCAGATAGTTTCCCTTCCAGGCACCATTAGCTTGGCCTCATGCCATCTGGTATTTTCAACACCTGCGACCACAATCCGCAGGGTAGAAGAATTATTGCTATTGTATTTTTTTCCAGGGTATATAAATTAATCATTGGGATCACAAGGAACTACTTTAAATCTCTGGATCGTGACCAAGAAACACATTCTCCCCAAGGATGCAAAGGATCTATGCATCATTAAAACAGAGTTGTGCTATTTGACAGAGGAACAGTGCCACCTCCCTCATGTTTAAATCGTATGGGATTAGGACATCTACATTTGCAAGCCATGCATAATAGCCACTGTCTGGGGCTAAATACAAGCAGGGTCTTTGAATGTGACTTTGAATGCTAAGTGAAAAACCAAGACATGTTCGTGTGGGATTGGAATGATGTTGATCTGCTTGGAAGTATAAGTGGACAACTGAGTACAGCCAACATAAATTAACATTGATCACTGGGCCAGGCACATACACTAATGACTCTACTGTAGGGGCTTGTTAGACAGCCATTGCAATGGTTCACATATGCTTAGATTCTGCTCAATCCACCTTGCTCGTTCAGCAAGTCATCTGTCTTCTATTCATGACATGAAGGATTTATGAAGACTTGAATCAACAACTGTAGATAATGCAGGGTTGAATGAAGGGTTAAATGTAAAATTGGGCAGTCATGACCATTTTCTCTTTTAAATGTAGATGGTGCTAATTATCAGGTAATTTAAAACATATTGTATACACAGCCATGATAACAGGCAATTTATGAGTAAGAACCCACAATGTTGGCAAAGAGCTTTTTTAGGTTGAAGGAGATTGGTATTTATCCTATCTTCTGACACAGATGCAAGCCTTCCAATATTTTTTTATTTCTTAAACTTGGGAGAAACATTTGCAGAGTTTTTTGGGGTTTTTTTAAAGACCTGCAATACATAACTAAGACAATGTCTTTAGGTCAGCCCTTTATGATTCTCCACACCAGCTGTTTATTTCACTTCAGAGAAGAAATTTCAGAGATCCTGGCTTCCACTTGCACACTTTGACTATAAGTAAGGGGCTTAAATGCTGGCTCACGCTGCCCTTATCTGGCTTGGAAAGACTAAAGAACTGTGTCCTTTTTTGAGAGAGTTTTAGATCCAAATTAAATATCAGGTCAGAGGGAAAATGGCTATAATTACACAACATGCACACCCAAAGGCTTACATGTCTTCCATCCTTAGAGTACAGGGCATTAAAATACCCAGATTTTTTTTGTGCATTTAGATACATTTTAGTCAAATTATAAATGAAGAATTGCTTGCCTTCTCCTTAAGGACATATGGACATTGGATTCTTATCCGGGGGTGATGGGACCCTTTTTAAAATTTCAATATGAAATGACTGATTAGCATAGAACCAGTAACTTCAGATTGTTTTGACATGCTTTGATGTAAGCTTTGATATGGATTGGATGGCTGCAGACATTAAATACTGTGTCTGGCTCTGTGAAATGGATGGTTTACAGTACCTGTGCATTTTGGCTGCTCAGATAATGTAAGTTTGAAACAGAGACTGTCTATAAAAGGAAAGCGCCTCCTCCTATTGTATACTGAGAGAAGGGCTCGACTAGACCCCAGGGATGCTTTCCCAGACCTCCACCTGAGCTATGAAGTTAAAGACCTTTAGAAGTTTAAAGAGTCAAATTAACACTTCAGAACTTGGAAAGAAAGAGTTTATATGTAAACTGCATAAAAGCCAACTTTTAAAATTGAAATTTGAGAATCAAAATTAGCTATTCTTTTAACTTGGAGCAACTGATTGCATTCTGGGCCAAAACCTGATGCTGTTGCTTTTGTGGTAGTACAATGTGAAGAAAGGGCTGAAATTGGGGGTTGCCATCGATAAGGTCACGGGGAATTTGAATCCGTATTTGGAGCTATGGGGATTTTAGGGAATCATTTCTAGAGCCTCTGAAAAAGGACAGCTAAATTTCATGAAAACCTTTGGTTTAATTTTGGGGGGTTACATTGGGTTGCCAAACTGTTTTCTTAAAAAAAATAAAAATAGATATAAAAAAAGCAATAAATATTATTGTTCTTCTTTTCCTTTCGGCTGCTTCCTTCAGGGGTCATCACAGTGAATCATCTTCCTCCATCTAATCCTATTCTCTGTATCCTCTTCTCTCACAAGAACCAACTTCATGTCCTCTTTCACTCCATGCATCTCCTCTTCAGTCTTCCTCACAGCCTCCTTCCTCGTAGTTCCAACCTCAGCCTTCATCTACTAATATATTCACTTTCCCTCCTCTGTATATGTCCAAACCATCTCAGTCTGGCCTCTCTGACTTTATCTACAAAACATTTCATGTGCTTGCCCTCTGATGGACACCTTCCTGATCATATAACTCCTTGTCACTCCAAAGAGAACTTAAATATTTTCATCTCTGCTATTTCCAGCTATACCTCCTGTCTTTTCTTCAATGCCACTGTCTCTAAAGCTCTAAACCATACATAATCACTGGTCCCACCACTATCTTATGCATCCTAACCTTTCCATCTGGTTGATACTCTTTTACCGCACGTAACCTTGACACTTGTCCCCAACCATTCCAACCTGCCATACTATCTGCAAACATCATAGTCCATGGTGATTCCTGTCTAACCTCATCTCTCGGCCTGTCCCTCATCATTGCAAACAGTAAGGGGCCACTCTAAAAATCTTCTCTGTCACTCCAGACTTCATCACATAGTACCAGTGCCATAGTTCCTGTCAAATGCTTTTTTCTAGATCTGCAAAGGCTCGGCACCTCTTTACCTTTGCTGTACCTCTCTATCAACTATCTTAAAGCAAATACTATATTTTTTGTGTTTTTTCTTGGCATGAAACCACACTGCTGCTCACATATTCTCACTCCTTTGCTCAGTCAAGTTTCCACTACTGTTTCCCATATTTTTATTGTATTGCTCATCAACTTAGTTCTACAGATCTATCTTGAGCTTCAACATTGGCACCAGCTCACTTCTCATCCATTCTTCAGGCATCCTCTCGCTCTCTAAGATCCTGTTGAATGATCTATTTGAGAACTGTACTGCAACCTCTGCCTGACACTTGCATACCTCCATTGGTATATCATCAGGACCAGCTGCCTTCCCACTTTTCATTCTCTTAAGTCCCCTCCTCACAGCACTTTTACTAATCTCTGATTCTTCATTGTAAACAAAGGTCACCTTTTCTACTCTTAATGCTCTGTCATTTTCCTCATTCATCATCACAGTACTCCTTTAAACTTCCTATCACACTTCTGGCAACGATCAGTACATGTCCCTTTCCATCCTTAATCAGTAGAGCCTGCTGCATGTCCCTCCCATATACCATATACCACCAGTCGGTATAACTCAGACCTCCCCCCCCGCTTACTCTCCAAACCTAGCAAACAAGTCATCCTGTGCCCTTTGTTTGGCCTTTGCCACCTCTACCTTCCCCTTGTGCTGCATCAACCGATACTTCCCTCAATCCCTTCAGTGTCCCATTACCTCTTTTGATAATGTCTTTCTCTGAAAATACCCCCTGCAATACCTCATTCCACCATTAAGTCTCCTTATCTACTTTCCTTCCAGATGACACTCCAAGTACCACATGTCTCCCTGATCACATTAGTGGCAGTTGTCCAGTAATTTGGAAGCTCCTCCTGATCACCCAGAGCCTGTCAAAGCTCCTACCTGAAAACCACACAACACTCCTGCTTTTTCAGCTTCCCCCACTTTTTCCTCTGCTCTACCTTTGTCCTATTCATCTCCTTTGCCACCGGAGTCATCCTACCACCATCTTTTACTGTCTAGCAACACTCTCACGTACCTCTGCTTTGCCATTTCTAATCTACTTCAGATTACAATGGCTATACAAACTGTAGTCTGTCTGTGTGCTCCTACCTCTGTTACCCTAAGTTTCTGACTCTTTTGGAAGAAAGTATTCACAACAGCCAATGTCATGCTTTTTGCAAAGTCGACCATGATCTGGTCCTCAGCATTCCTGTCCTGGATACCAAACCTGCCTATTACTTCTTCATCACCTCCATTGAAGTCTGCACCAATTACCACTCTCTCACATCTGGAGATTCTCTGTGTCACATCATCGACCTCAGTCAAGAATTCCCCCCTATCTTCTAACTAATTTCACATCAGTGGGCCATAACTACTAACAACATTGAGCACCACACCTACAATTTCTAGCTTCAGTCGCATCACTCTATCTTGCACCTTTTTCTCCTACAAAGCTTTCCTCAGAAAGTCCTCCTTCTATATTACTCTTAATCCATTTTTCTTCCTATCAATACTATGAGAGAACAACTTAAAACCTGCTCCTAAGCATCTAGTGTTGCCACTGTTCCACATGACCTCCTAGATAAATAGTTTATCTACCTCCCTTCTCTTCATCATGTTCACCAACTCTCTAGGTTTTCCTGTTATTCTTCCTGATATTTAAAGTCCCTACTCTCACTCCTAACCTCTTGCCTATCCCCCTCTCCTTCTGTGATCAACTGTAGCCAAATTTCCACTGGCCCCCCATAGGTTATCAGCTTCAATGGGGGTCTTTGTTAACCTTGGCCTTGACCTATACGGTACGGAAGTCATGTCAGAATCAGAATCAGAAATACTTTATTGCTCTTGGAGGAAATTGAATGAATTTATAATTGAGAATATTTTTTTTAGATTCTCATATTACATTTGGCACAAGTTTTACAGCGGATGCCCTTCCCACCAAAACCCTCTGCATTCATCCAGGCTTGGGACTGGTTAGAGAGAACAGTGGCTTGTGCCCCGTTAAGGCTAAATTGAAGGACTCAGCATTTCAGTCTAAAAAACTATGCATGCGTTACCCATCATGCCTCAACACATTGACTCCAAAGATGAGAGCAAAGAAGCATTTTATTGAAAAAAAAGAAAACATTTGACATATTGGAGGGGCTCACTAGTCAAAAAATGGATCTTTCATTGTGAAGAGGATTACATTTCTTCATTGCTTCTTTCCAGAACAGCAAAATATATCATGGGGGTCTTATAAGGAAGGGCATCAACCAAATCTCCTGTTATTGATCAGTCCTCCATATTTGATGGAGACTCATGACAAGACTGGGCAGATATCAAACAAAAGGCAGAAGGTTAAAAAAGCAAAAACCAAATCAATAACGATGACTGACATGATGAAGCTTGGGTGATCAGTATTTTGGCCTCCTAGCATAAATAATGGAGAGCAGAGTAAATCTACCTCACTCTCCAGACAGCTTCTTTTTTCCCTTCCTTTCATGCCTTCATGACTAGTGATTTGTTCTCCTTAGTTACATCAATCTATGTGTAGCCATTTACTATGGGAGAAGAGGCAGGGCTGAACAAAGATAAAATGCAGAAAAGAATGTGGTTTTTGTCTGTTTGTATTGTAACCTCAGAACATGCTGTAAACTCACTGTAGAGCACATCCCCATCTCTATATCAACAGCATATCAGATAATTAAGTACAAGCAGGGAATTATTATTATCCAAAGAAGCATTTCTTTTTTTGTTTCTTATTAAATCCGACCTAAGTGTTTGTTCCAAAAACTGAGCTCCCAAAGAACAAGCGGTATATTTTACAATGATGGTGATTGGAAACAATATTTTTGTTTTCACCAATCAGTTACATGTATCAACCTATTGATAAGACATTGCATCTTTCGATTTAGATATTAATCATTGATGTAAAAAAAAAGTATTAAAATCTAAAGATATATATTTTTGATTAATATTCTCATTTGTTTATTTGGATTTTACTCATTTTTTTTTGAATAAGAATCACAATATTTTTCTAACGCACTTTTTGTTGAAGACCCATAGAAAGCCCAAAGATCTAAAAGTATGTGTAGGAATCCTTATGTTTAACCATTCCTTTACTGTGAAGAAACTAAAAATGATAAAAGAAACATATGAAATAAGTCAGTAACACCGGAAGAGTTTTGATGCATGCACAATCACTGTAAGTCTGACAAATATACCCTGTATGGCAGTGGTCTCAACTCAAATTACATGGGGGCTGCTAAAGGTAGTATCTGGGTGGGGCGGGGCCTCATCAAGAAGTCCACCAAAAGAGTACAGCTGATCATTTTTTTTAATCATAATAACAAAATAAATAAATAAAAACAAGTCAGAACATTAACCGTTTTTCATAATATAGGCTGCTCTATCTCTCTTCCTCCTACTCCTTGCTGCCAGAGACTTGGCGGCACTTCCTCTCACACAGCTGAGCCAAATTATGTTTGAGGGAGGAAGCAACTGAAACCGTCATTATGGTTTTAAGGTGCTCATCTTTAAGTTTTGACCTGAACTTTGACTTGTTAAAGTTCATTGTGGAGAAGAGCTTTTCACACAAATAGGTGCTGTCAAAAATGCATATGATCCCCCTTGAACTTCCTGGAAAGCTCAGGGAAGCTGGGGGGCAATGCTTTCAAAAATTGTCCAAGCTTGACTATTTTTCCATACACATCCCTAAACTTCAGAATTGCACTGCAGATCAATTAGCTCAATTTGGAGCACAGTGGGGGCATCTTCCACTTCGAAGGGGAAGGGGTCAGCAAAAATTTGAAAATTTGTAGCTCTGTGTCTCTTGGAGTCTGCAAACCTGTGATAACATTCTTCCTGTAGCTTTCCAATGGTATCAGCATACTTTTAACCATGAAATGTTGTGCCAGAATCCATGAGTGCCTTGTATGCTGGAAAATGGCATAGGTCTGTCTGGGAAAGCTTGGGTTTCCATAACACAAGTTCTGTGGAGAATGCTCTGACATTTTCATATGCAACACTGTCAAGCTGGCCCTGGCCAAACTTCTTATTCAGCACATTTAGCTCCTGTGTGATGTCAACAACAAAAGCTAAGTCCATTAGCCATTTGGGATCACTTATTACAGCAACAGTCACCCCATGCGTTTCCATGAAATCTTTAACTTCTGCACTTAACTCAAAAAACCTCTTCAAGACCTTCCCCCTGCTAAGCCAACGTAACTGTGAAGGAGAGCATATCCTCATATGTTGACTCCATTTCCTCTAAATATGCACAGAACTACCAGTGCTTTAAACCCCTGGATCTGATATGGTTGATGAACTACACAACGTCAGAAATAACATTGTCAATCTTCAGGCATTTGCTGCAATGGGCCTGTTGATGGATAATGCAGTGCAGAGCGATGGCCTCCTCCAAGCCTTCCTCTTTCAGTTTTCTTTGAACAAGTGCCACCAGTCCATTTTTCTTCCCTGTCATTGATGGCGCTCCGTCGGTTGTTATTCCAGCAAAATGCTTATTGGTAAGTCGGCATCTGCAATGGCATCACACAGCTGGCAAATATCACCTGACTGTCTGGTTATGCATTGGGATTATTATATTATTGAGTAATTCCTCCAGCACTTCAAATTTGTCATCAACACCACGGACATATATTGCGAGCTGCGCAGTGTCAGTGACGTCTGTGCTCTCATCAAGAGCGACTGAGAATGAATGGAAATGTTTAGCTTTTTCACACAGTTGATCATAAATATTACCTGACATGTCAGAAATGCACTCTGCCACTGTGTTGGGTGAACTGTTGATGTTGCCAAACTGACCCTTTTTTCCTGGGCAGACTATACTTGCAGCCTGTAACAGGCACTGTTTGATGAAATCGCCATCTTTAAATGGCTTTCCTGCTTTAGCAATCATCTCACTCAGCACGTAGCTGGCTTTGACAGCAATATCACTCTGTTTGCCTACTTTCTTAATAAAATCTTGTTGTCTCAGTAGACATATTTTAAGTTCAGAAACCTGCTCCTGTCGCTCATTTCCCATGTATTTAGCATACACGCCAGCATGTTAAGTTAAGTAATGGCTTGGTGAATGGTGATGTTGTATTCTTTGTGCACCGCAAGTTTATCCATGCATATTAGACAAGTCAGGATGCCTCTGTGCTCAACAAAAAAAATATTCCGTCTCCCACCTCTCCTGAAATTGCCTGTGCTCATCGCCAACCTTTCTCTTCACGGCAGGTTTTGAAGACAACATGACTGGGGCTGGGTGACAGGATAAAGTCAATCCTAAAACATGTTACATTTTAGTGATGTGTGAGTCCTGAACGAATCGTTCAAAACTCGTGAGTCATTTAAGTGACTTTTGATGAGTGACAGACTCAGTGACTCAAATGACTCACAAACACAATTCTTTTTGGTGAGTGACTCATAAAGACTCAAGTGTGTAAAAAGAATTGCATTTCTCATCACTATTACATTTCTGTTCTTGTTATCACGTGCCTAAGCTATGGCAACCCACTATTGTTAAAAAACATAAACGCCCAGATGCATGTCAGAAAAAAACTTGTGGGCTGCACTAACACCAAGTTTGATTTCGGGCAGGGGGCCACAAAATAACTCCCGAGGGGGCGCATTTGGCCCTTGGGTTAGAGACCCCTGCTATATGGCCAAAAGTATTTTCTCACCTGCCTTGACTCCCATATGAATTTAAGTGACATCCTATTCCCAATTCATAGGGTTCAACATGGTCTGCCCTTAGCAGCTATAACAACTTCGAATCTTCTGGGAAGGCTGTCCACAAGGTTCAGGAGTGTGTTTATGGGCATTTTTCACCATTCTTGCAGAAGCGTATTTGTGAGGTCACACACTGATGTTGGACAAGAAGGCAGGGCTCTCAGTCTCCGCTTGAATTCATCCCAAACATGTTCTATTGGGTTGGGGTCAGGACTCTGTGCAGGCCAGTCAAGTTCATCCACACCAGACTCTTTCATCCATGTCTTTATGGATTTTGCTTTGTGCACTGGTGCACAGTCATTTTGGAAAATATAGGGGCCAGCTCCAAACTGTTCCCACAAAGTTGGGAGCATGGAATTGTTCAAAATGTCTTGGTACGCTTAAGCTTTCAGAGTTCCTTTCACTGGAACTAAAGGGCCAAGCCCAGCTCCTGAAAAACAACCCCACACCATAATCCCCCCCTCCACCAAACTTCACACTTGGCACAATGCAGTCAGACAAGTACTGTTCTCCTGGCAACCCCCAAACCCAGACTTGTCCATCAAATTACAAGATGGAGAAGCGCGATTCGTCACTCCAGAGAACATGTCTCCACTGCTCTAGAGTCCAGTGGTGGAGTGCTTTACACCACTGCATCCGATGCTTTGCATTGGACTTGGTGATGTGTGGTTTGGATGTAGCTGCCCGGCCATGGAAGCCCATTCTGTGAAGCTCTCTGCGTTCTCTGCGCTGTTCTTGAGCTAACCTGAAGGCTAAATGAAGTTTGGAGGTCTGTTGCGGTTGACTCTGCAGAAAGTTGCAACCTCTTCACACGATGCGCATCAGCATCCGCCAACCCCGTTCTGTCAGTTTACGTGGCCTACCAGTTTGCGGTTGAGTTGATGTCGTTCCCACACACTTCCTTGTTCTTATAATACAGCTGACAATTGACTGTGGAATATTTTGGAGCAAGAAAATTTCACGACCGGATTTGTTGCGCTTCTGACATCCTATCACAGTTGCATGCTGGAATTCACGCTGGAATTGAGCTCCTGAGTGCGACCCATTCTTTCACAAATATTTGTAAAAACAGTCTGCATGCCTAGCTGCTTGATTTTATTCACATGGGGCCATGGAAGTGATCGGAACACCTGATTCCGATTATTTGGATGGGTGAGCAAATTCTTTAGGCCATATAGTGTATCAATCACATACCTAGACACTCTAATGGGAGTCTGAGGAATTACGAATTGACGAAAGCAGTTTGAAGCAGTTCAAAAACTGTGATTGTTTGTCTATGGTGTATATTTTTACATTTTCTGCAATGTCTTACAATATGTATGTATTCACTACATGAGCCAGAGGAACAAAAAATTTGGGGGGACAAATTCGTACAAGACCTAATAAACTACTTTCATCGTGCAGAGGCCCCCTGCTGCTTATTTCTGCAATCTAGAAATCTATATATTAGCCTACATCGAACCTCGATATCATATCTGGTAGATAATAACAGTAAATTAGTGTAAAGTTGTCACTATAAAAGCAGTTGCATAGGTCTCGAGGCAAAGACTTAGGAATTGAGATGCATTAAATGTAAAAATGCGAGATTCTGTGAGCAGGAGCACCCTGGTGAATCAGATCTGAAAAAAAAATAGCAAGTAAAAAGAAATAATGAAATGAAAAAGGAAAATGGGACTATTCATATTGCCAAAAGTCTAGGGATTTAAGTCTAATATGGTCTGTGTCAACAATGTGTTATTTTTTTTTTGTTTGTTTGTTTTTCTTAAAAGTTTATATTTAACAAATTCAAATGTACTACTCAGGTACATTACTACTCAGGCTCCTCTGATTGGAACTAATCATCAGTACAAATTGTACTCCAGAACTGGCATGATAACATTTAACAATTATTCAATTATCGAACCAAAAATTTCTTTTTGAGAAATGGACCACATCAAGGTGGAGTCTTCAAAGAGTCTTTACATTGGTTACTGACTTTGCTTTGCAAGAAAATATAAACAGAAAATATGCAAGAGGTGGTGAAAATACAAAGATAGGCATTTCATTGGCCATTTAAAGGGCATCACAGTCAAACAAGCCAATCATTATGACAGGTGAAAATAATGGAGAGTCAGGAAGGAATGACAAAGATGCAATGCATTTCCAAATCAAAGTGTAACTGGCTGAAATAATGTGAGTTCACAGCAGGACATGTGAATGAAAAATTCTGACTTTGTGTTTTTCTAAACTAGAAACACACAAGCATTTTTTTTATACTTGTTGAAAGAAAAGGTGCTTGTGTACTTTTGCTTCAAAACTTTTAGTTTTTAACTTAGTTTTTTGTTTTTTCTTAGGATGATCACGTGTCCTTCTGAGATTGGATTTAGGAACAGTGATCAGTCAAAATTAATGTTCACATCTGTAACTTTATGTTTTTGTAACTCGAGCTGCTTTGTGACAGTACGTATAACCTGCACATCAGCTCACTTGTGTGATCCGCTCGCAGGCTCTTCAATGTAAGAACTTGGCTGTGGGATTTGCTAGATGTAATTATTAAGAGCTTGCTGATTTCCAAAAGTCTCTATTTTTTTTTTTTGTTTCGTTTCGTTTCGTTTCGTTTCGTTTCGTTTCGTTTCGTTTCGTTTCGTTTCGTTTCGTTTCGTTTCGTTTCGTTTCGTTTCGTTTCGTTTCGTTTCGTTTCGTTTCGTTTCGTTTCGTTTCGTTTCGTTTCGTTTCGTTCCGTGTACACTGCATCGTCTATTCTTTACATTACTCATGTACCCTTTCTTTTCTAGAGCCATACGGAGGACGGCTTACCTTGGATACATTCTACACTCTCTGGCAACTGGATGGAAAGGAGGGGACTCTTTGACCTTGGAAAATGAAGATGTTGTTGCCATGGGAACTGTTAATCCTTCTGTCACTCAAAGACTGCCTTGCTGGTGAGACACCAAGTCGAGTCGCCTTTCATGACACACCTGCTATGCATATATCTCTCCAAGGAAAGGCTTCCTCCGTTCTTGTGCATGTTTAGATAACATGTAATTCCAAATGGAAAAACATCAAAAAGAACCATGATTTTATCATATGTTGTAACCATGCAGAATGCACACAAGCAACTTCTGTTGTGAAAAACAAAACAAAAAAACAATTGAGTTTTGTGGCAATAATGTGAGGCAGACTTTTTTTTTGGAACCTTTTTTTGGAACAGAGCCTATAATTTAAAAAAAAAATTCTCGTTGAGAGACACAGTCGTTATTTAGAGAGCTCACTTCATTCACTGATTGACCAGCTTAACCATAATCATTACCAGAAGCCACCAAGCAGCTAAAGTGCCCTCTTTCATTTTCCTTTTTTTGCACATTTTGATCCGAACTGTTTCTATACCTGGTCTTAGACCAGATATGCAAGAAAATCCCTTTTTAGTATTAAGGAGTGGGGGGCATGGCTCAGGTGGGTTTGATCATCTTGTTACCAAACAGTACTGGTTCGAGTCCTGCGCTTCTCCGAGTCTGTCGAAGTTCCAACTGCTCCCCTGCCACTGCTAAGCCTGTTCCTCGTGGTTCATCCATGAATTTCTCTGATGTTGTGCTGTATGTATAATTGAATGTGACAAAATAAAGCTCTTTCTTCCTTCACGTCTTCATAAGAAGAAAGAAGTTAGGAATCAAAACGTCATGAGCTGAATTTATGAATGATATGTCGTATAAGATCTAATCTGCATCTGGACTTAGGGAACCAATATTTTGTTGGGAGTAGGACTCTCTTGAATTATTATGATTTGATTCTCTCTGACTTAAGATCTGAACTGAATCGACACAGGAGGGGTTACACAGGTTATGTGCATGGCATCACGTGTACATCCATATATCCACCACTGAGCTCTTATCTGTATGCATTCGCATGAAACATAATTAAGTGTCATTTGTGCGTGTGTGTGTGTGTGTGTCTGTGTGTGTGTGTGTGTGTTTGTGAGTGTGTTTGTTTAAATGCTTAGGCACGCATTTAAGTATGTTTGTAATTTCCTCACTTAGTGTGCATACAGGACAGGTCCAAGCATAAACATAATCACACAATCATTTCCCAAATGAAATACCCCAGCTATTAAAGACTCATTAATTTGTTTGATTTTTAAGGATGCTACAAAGGGTGTAAAATTGAAGTACCTCCCTCAGTGAGTGACAAAACAAAGTCCTTACTGGAGGCAAAAACTCCCACTCTCATTAGGATGATTATGATGCAGGAGGGGTCTCCCTTTGTCCTGGTCAAGGTTGGACAATAAAGAAAAATCTCGAACGGTGACAAATTTTCCAATAGCAACGTCAGCGTGGGACTCAGTATATAAGTCATACCATCAGGGGAATGAGAGGGTGAACATTTGTCTACTTGTGAATGAGTGTGAGATTGCATCCATTAAAGAAATGCTAGATTTCATGGGAGTCATTAGTGCAATGTTCATTAATCACTCCAGTGTATTGATAGTTTGGCAAAAGCTAACCAAAACAACAAGCTTCACTGAGCACCGACACATTTGCAAAAAAAGAAAAAATATTTCCCTAACTCCATGACAAGTCTATAATCAGAGTAAGGCAAGACTGCTATATGTAAAAGTATCCTTTGTTGTATAATTTCAGAACTCCCCTATGATATATTTTAACATTTAAATGCAACTTGCTCTTTGAAATAATCAGTGTTTAAAAATGTGTTTAAACTGTCTCTCGTCAAACAGACACATACATGTACATTACAAGCCAGATTCAGAAATTAAGATTTGCTTTTGCATAGAAATCACAATATTTTCAATACCCATGTATTTATCCTTCATGTTTCTTGTGTGAAAATATATTTCCATAACTATTTCAAAATTATAACCACCAGAAGGAGAAACCCCATGTGGGAAGGCTGTGAAGATTGTTAGATATGTCTTTAATATTAACATGATATTATTTAATGTACCAACTTGGTCAGTTAATTTTCTTCTCTTGCTACATAGATAATTGAGGTAATTCGTGCTTTTGATCATGGCTTGTTCTTAAAGGGGGAGGCCTAGGTAAAGATCAACTCTTATAACTTGTGACTTTTAGCTTTCGCATGGTCTCCCTGTGCTGTTTTTTCCTCTGGGTTTTCAAGTTTTCTCTCAAAGTTCCAAAACCATGCAGCAGGTTATTAAATTTGGTAGATTTAGGTTAAATTATCCGAAGAAGTAAGTCTCTCCATGCAACTCTGTGACTAACTGGTGACCGATCCCTGCTGATAATAATATTAATGGTTGTATAATATTAATAGATGGAGGGACAGTGGCAGAGTGGTCCATGCTTCAGCCTCACAGCACAAAGGACCCTGGTTGGATTCCAACCAGGGACCTTTCAGTGTGGAGTTAGCATGCTCTTCCCGTGTCTGTGTGTTTCCTTCATGTTCTGCCACAGTCCAAAAACATGCAGCAGGGTCATTGGAAAATTGCGAAAATTCCCCCGAATGAGAGAGTGAATGGTTGTCTGTGTGTATATGTGACCCAGCCAAATGGCCCTGGGATTGACTGTCGACCAGTCCAGCATCCAGGGGATGCTGATAGGTACCAGCATCCCCCACGACCCTAAGTAGGATAAATGGCAGACGATGGACGGATAATATTAATAGTATGTTTATTGACATATAATGTCATATAACACAGAAATTTTTTTCACTGACAGTTATTAAAATTTACAGATTTTAAGATGAGCCATTTGAAATGCTGAACAATTCTTGTGATCCTTTGAGATGTCTCATTTTCTGAATTACTAATGTTATTCATCATTCATGAGTTTGAACTGCTTATGTTCATGGTGGATGACCTCAGGAAGTCAATTGGGTGTGTATTATTTATCAATACAGTAGGACGGTATTAATAGGTATTAATACGACCCCTCCTTGAGCTGCCACCTTATCGTGGTGGAGGGGTTTGCGTGTCCCTTGATCCTGGGAGCTATGTTGTCGGGGGCTCCATGCCACCAGAAGGGTCACCCAAAGCAAACAGGTCCCAGGTGAGGGACCAGACAAAGCATGGCTCAAATGACCCCCATGATGAAGAACAACTTGGAACCTGGTTTTCCCCTGCCCAGACACAGGTCACCCCCCTGGAGCCCAGCCCGGGGGTGGGACTTGATGGCGAGCGCCTGGTGGCCGGGCCTGCACCCATGGGGCTCTGCCGGGCACAGCCAGAAAGGACGACATGGGACACCCTTCCCCTGGGCTCACCACCCACAGGAAGGGCCAAGGGAGTCGGGTGCAGTGTGAGTTAGGCGGTGGCTGGAGGGGGGGACCTTCGCGGTCCGACCCTCGGCTGCAGAAGCTGGCTCTAGGAACATGGAACATAATCTCTCTGGTGGGGAAAGAGCCCGAGCTGGTGCGGGAGGCTGAGAGACTCCAACTAGATACACATTGCACAGCATTGGGTCTGGAACCAGGCCTCTCGAGAGGGGCTGGACTCTTTGCTACTCTGGTGTTGCCCCCGGTGAGAGAAACTGAGCAGGAGTGGGCATATTGATTGCCCCCCGGCTCGTCGCCTTCATATTGGGGTTTAACCTGGTGGACAAGAGGGTAGCCTCCCTCCGCCTTCGGGTAGGGGGACGGGTTCTGACTGTTGTTTGTAGCTATGCACCAAACAGCAGCTCAGTATACCCACCCTTCATGGGGTCCTTAGAGGGGCTGCCAGAGAGTGCTCCTTCTGGGGACTCCCTCGTTCTACTGGGAGACTTCAACGCTCACGTGAGCAATGACAGTGCGACTTGGAAGGGCGTGTTTGGGAGGAACAGCCCCCCTGATCTGAACCCGATTGGTGTTTTGCTATTGGACTTCTGTGATCGTTACGGATTGTCCACAACAAAAACCATGTTCAGGCATAAAGGTCTCCATATCTGCACTTGGCACCAACGCACCTTAGGCTACAGTTCTTGATCAACCTTATGGTCATATCGTAACATATGGCCGCATGTCCTGGACACTCGGGTGAAGAGAGGGGCAGAGGTGTCGACTGATCACCAACTGGTGGTGAGTTGGCTCCGATGGTGGGGGAGGATGCCAGTCAGACCTGGTAGACCCAAGCGTAATGTGAGAGTCTGCTGGGAACGTCTGGCAGAGTCCCCTGTTAGAAGGAGCTTCAACAGCCACCTTTGGCAGAGCTACAACCACGTTCCAAGGGAGGCGGGGGACATTGAGTCTGTTTGGGCCATGTTCCACGCTTCAGTTGTTGAGGTGGCAGCCCAGAATTGCGGCCGTAAGGTGGTCGGTGACTGTCGGGGCGGCAACCCTCGAACCCGCTGGTGGACCCCCGAGGTGAGGAATGCTGTCAAGCTGAAGAAGGAGTCCTATCGGGCCCTTTTGGCCTGCCTGATTCCGGGGGCAGCTGACAGGTACCAGCAGGCCAAGCGGCATGTGGCTACGGCGGTCGCCGAAGCATAAACTCAGTCGCGGGAAGAGTTCGGAGAGGCCATGGAGAATGGCCTCTGGTGGGCTTCAAGGAGATTCTGGACCACCATCTGGCGTCTCGGGGGTGGTATCCGGGGCTGAAGTTGCTGAAGTAGTCAAAAAGCTCTTTGGTAGCGGGGAGGATGGATGAGGTCCGCCCTGGGTTCCTTAAGGCTCTGGATGCTGTCGGGCTGTCCTGGCTGACACGCCTCTGCAGCATTGCGTGGTTATCAGGGACAGTGCCGCTGGACTGGCAGACAGGGGTTGTGCTTCCCCTTTTTGAAAAGGGGGATCGGAGAATGTGCCCCAACTACAGGGGGATCACACTCCTCAGCCTCCCTGGAAAAGTCTTTTTAGCGCTGCTGGAGAGGAGGGTCTGCCCGGTCATTGAATCTCAGATTCAGGAGGAACAGTGTGGTTTTCGTCCCGGTCGTGGAACGGTGGACCAGCTCTATACCCTCAGCAGGGTTCACAAGGGGGCATGGTAGTTTGCCCAACCAGTCTACATGTGTTTTGTGGACTTGGAGATGGCATTCGACCGTGTCCCGCGGGCAAGTCCTGTGGGGGGTGCTTCGGGAGTATGGGGTACTGACCCCCGTTATACGGGCCGTTCGGTTCCTGCATGCCCAAAATCAGAGCTTGGTCCGCGTTGCCGTTTGTAAGTCGGACTCGTTTTCCTGTGGGAGTTGGACTCCGCCAGGGCTGCCGTTTGTAAACGATTCTGTTCATAATTTTTATGGATAGAATTTCTAGGCGCAGCCAAGGCATCGAGGGGATCTGGTTTGGTGGCCAAAGGATCAAGTTTCTGCTTTTTGCAGATGATGTAGTCCTGTTGGCTCCATCAGGCCAGCTCTCGCTGGAGCGGTTCGCAGCCGAATGTGAAGCGGCCGTGATGAGGATCAGCACCTCCAAATCCGAGACCATGGTGCTCATACAGAAATGGGTGGAGTGCCCACTCCGAGTCGGGAAAGAGGTCCTGTCCCAAGTGGAGGAGTTCAAGTATCTCGGGGTCTTGTTCACAAGTGAGGGAAGGATGGAGCGGGAGATTGACAGGCGGATCGTTGCAGTGTCTGTAGTGATGCGGACTCTGTACCGGTCTGTCGTGGTGAAGACGAAGCTGAGCCGCAAGGCGAAGCTCTCAAATTACCAGTCAATCTACGTTCCTACCCTCACCGATGGTCACGAGCTGTGGGTAGTGACCGAAAGAACGAGATTGCGAATACAAGCGGCCGAAATGAGTTTTCTCTGCAAGGTGGCTGGACTCTCCTTTAGAGATAGGGTGAGATGTTCGGCCATCTGGGAGGAACCCGGAGTCGAGCCACTGCTCCTCCGCATAGAGAGGAGTCAGATGAGGTGGCTCAGGCATCTGGTCAGGATGCTTCCTGGACGCCTCCCGGGGGAGGTATTCCAGGCTTGTCCATCTGGGAGGAGACCACGGGGAAGACCCAGGACACGTTGGAGAGACTATGTCTCCAGGCTGGCCTGGGAGCGCCTTGGGGTCCCCCCAGAAGAGCTGGACCATGTGGCTGGGGAGAGGGAAGTCTGGGCCTCCCTGCTCTGGCTGCTGCGACCGCGACCTGACCACAGATTAGCGGTTGATGGATGGATGGATGTCTTTACACAAATTATCACAGTAATGCATTTACAACTGTTCAATTGAAACATTGTGTTGAAATGAAGAAAATGCAGTGTTTGAAACTGCTTAGAAAAAGCATGTTTTCAGCTGTGCTATCTTCAGATAACTACATGATCACACTCCCTTGCCTGCTACTTGACATGTGACAAGATAGTTTCATAAATGCAGAATCCATTTTTGTCCTATGATGGCAGCTAATTATGTGGGTGAAGGGTTTACGTAAGCTCCATGAGCTCAGAGGGATTTGTTATTGTCTTAATTCAGTGTCTCCTCTGTTTCAACACAGAGAATACACGCCACGGTCCTGTCTTCACCCAGGAACCCAGTGACAGTATTTTTCCACTGAGCAAAGATGATAAACATGTGTTCATTAATTGCAAAGCAAAGGGAAACCCACCTCCACATTACAGGTAAGCGTTTCTAACAAGCTTCAAGGTGATACTATAGAGTGCAGTATCTGCATATGCGCTCTGGTAAGTTGAAAGTAATATTTGTGTCCTTATCCATTCACGCATTAGTTGCAGTGTTCATATAACCTATTAATTGCATATCCATCAATTGGTTCTTTTTAAAATATTCAATTGCTACACGAGAAAATGTGTTTGACAATGATATTTATTTTTACTTTGCTCTGTATTTGCAGGTGGAAAGTGAATGGGAGAGAAATTGAGACAGAGTTAGATCCAAACTATAGCCGTGTAGAAGGGAACCTGCTGATCAATATCCCTCATGTCATCAATCATGGAGGCGTGTATCAGTGCAGTGCCACTAACACCTTTGGGACTGTAATCAGTAGAGAAGCAAAAGTCCAGTTTGCATGTGAGTAGGTGCTTATTTAATGTTAGCATAAATCCCCTAATTTGTAAAGTATCAATCAATTCCTAAAATCCTCATATAATACCAATACACTAATCAACGAATTTTTTGAATTCAAGAAAAAGCAAAACACATCAAAATTAAATCTCTCATAAATTGTTGGGATGAAAATTTTATTTTTTCAGCTAGATAAATTAGCACAAATTATGAGCAATCTCTGCCTCGAACAGACACAGTGAGCTGAGTGAGCATTACGTCTTGTGACCTCCAGCACACTCATCAATCTCAAACGTACTACTAAGTCCAATACATCCATGCCTGGATCCATGCCATACAAATTTGGTTGAAACACACGTTCAACAATCACACAGAAAATTCTCCAACCATCTAATGGAACAACAAGGACGTGCACTTTTCCCTCCTACTTTTAAAACTTTGTGACAAAGTTCATAAAGTACAACTTCCAATCCCACTTGGAAATGAGGACTATACACATCTTTAGGGTCATACCATAAGGATGGATACCCATTATTTAATAATCATATAATCAAGGATATTTGGTGAACAAAGTATGGCAAGTATTTTATCTTATTTATCTAATTAACTCATTTTTGCAGTATCCCACTGAACACATAGCTCATGTACTTGACCACCTCATTACTTAAACAATGTGTGGGACCCTGCACTTTGTATCTTGTTGTATTTAGAATGTTCAGTCATTGTTTACCTTTAGGTCAGTGTTATGTAAGCGGAGCCAAATTCCTTCTATGTGTGAACATAATTGGCCAATTAAGATGATTCTGATTTTGAACAAAAGAGCTTAAAAAATGAAAAAAAGAAGGTGCTGGTGAAAAAGGTTCATTTCACACATTTCACATTTTTTTGTTTTCCTTTTTTTTCCTGATTTAAGATAATCCCTTCCATGTTTAAAAAAAAGAAATTCTATTTCTCACCTACTCTTCCAGAAACATGGTTTCACATATTCAAAATCAGGATTTATTGTATTTATTATTTTTCTTATTTTTCTTCTGCAGTATTCTCAGAATGAATGATTGTTAACTCTGTATCCTTTTGTGCCTCACACCAGAACACACGAGGAAATGGCAGGATAGAGCATATCTTAATCAGTCAGCTTTTCATCATTTCAGTTATAATTTGATCACTGCTGATATTTGTTTGATCCCTCAAAAGATTTTGTTGGTATTGTCTTAGCCATTGGGGTTAATATGTCTCCCTGCTGTTTATTTTCTCACATAGCTCGCAGGGCTTAATTATAGATGAAATTAATCTCTCCTGCTCAGTTGGAGATGAGAGGCCTTTTTCGCTCGCCCACTGCCAGATCTTTTGTACATTCTTTGTTACTAACCAGGGACTTTCGGGTTTGACTTGTAAGTGAGATGAAGAGTCACGATAATAAAATCTTTCCCTAGTTCTCACTATTGAGTTATACACTAAGTTATTACAGCATCCAGACCATGATTTTTTTTAAAATTTAGATATCTATTTTATTCTCGACAGTTCTGCAGAACTTCAGCAACAAGTCCAGGAACACGGTATCGGTGAGGGAGGGTCAAGCTGTGGTTCTGCTCTGCGGCCCACCACCCCATTATGGAGGTACATCGCTTTGTCTTTGTTGTAACTCTTCTACATCACCTGTTGTAGTTTCACAGTCCTGCTTGCCTCAGCGATCTTTATGGTTCCTCTCTATTGCTTATTATCTCCCTGTGTCTCTTTTGTTTTTACACCCTCTCTTTTTGCCGTTCTTCTCTTCGAAACCATGACACCCTCTTTCCCACTCAGTTCCCCTTATCTGTCAGAGGGAACTTTTATGATCAGCCACGGCCCTACCTGCTCAGGCCTCTGCCTTCACATCCATAGTTCATTGCTCATATGATCTGTGACCAGGCTGTCATCTATAAAGTCTCCAGTGCTCCACTTCCCAACTGTCATTTTTCAGCTGGATGTGGGCAGGTTATCTATGGGTAATAAAGGCTTCTGTTGGCTACTGAGGCTAGGGTACTGTTTATCCGGTGGCACAGCTGTGTCTCGGCTCATGTGTCTGTGTGCTGCTGATTAGCAGACCCTCAAAGTGGTGCATGCTCCTACAGCCATTCAGTGCCCACCAGTACAATTTCACGCCAGCATGCAAGCCATCCTTTTCTTTCTGTTTCCTGATGATTCCTGCGGCCATGCGAGATTCTACACTCTCGCAATTTGCCCTCTAGCCTTCCCTCCCTTCCCCCTTAATAGCCTCAATATCTTATTTTTCCTCTTAAACCAAGCACCGTCACACATTTGATGGGATTTGCAGAACATGATGATGCTAGCTTGAGGTGTTTTAAAATTGAAAGACAGCAAAAAGAAAATGCTGCTCCCATAAGATTGAAGTTATGTTAGAGATTTCCTTTTTTTTTCTTTTTTAATATGCTTGTTGATGCAACACTTGAGGAATGCAAGGTATACAGCTGTTCACCTTATTAAAAGGGAAATCATCCAAAGCTTCTTAGAGAAATCAATAGGTAAGTGGTCTAAAAGGAGCCGTGCTGAGAGTTAAATTCTGTCAGAGGACATTAGATTATGTGCCTGCTAGTCCTCTGTTGCTGTGAGACTTCAACCCTTAAACAGACCTAGTCTCTGCAAGTCTCTAATCATGAAAGGTCTGTCAGTTTCTGCCCTGACTTTCTCTGTAATGATTTTAATTCACTGTTTTCCCTCAAGGAAGCGACTTTTTACTGTCTACCCAGTCAAAAGGGCTGACTGCAGAATGTCATGTCTGATACAGGAAGTGTTCTCGAATAGTCAAGTTCATTCCGCAGTCCCCACAGGCATCACTTTCACACACTCACTCTTTCTCTGTCTGCGGATGTATCTTGTCCATGTGTATGTGCGTGTGCGTGTGTGTGTGTGTGTGCGTGTGCGTGTGTGTGTGTGTGTGTGTGTGTGTGTGTGTGTGTGTGTGTGTGTGTGTGTATGTTTGTGTGTTCATGCGTGCGTTTGTGCTTGCATGCATGTTTGCATGTGTGTGTGTATACGTGTGTGCAAATTTGTGTGGCTGTTTGTGTATAATATCTAAAGTGGCAATCTGCAGTAATTAAAGTAAATAACAGACTTTTAAGTGGCATTCATTTGAGCAGCATTAAAAACAGGAGGAAATGTGTGTATCCATTTCAGAAGGATCCAAATTGTCTGTGCAGAGGCTTTATTTAGCTTTTTTTTTCTTTAGTACTTTTATCGATTAAATTCAAGTGAGGTCAACTTTTTCCCCCACCATGTGTTGTCAATAAGCTCTGCCAGTTACCTGTTGCACCCTTAACACATGTAAAACTGCATACTTAAGAGCAACTTAGCTCAAAGATTTGTCTAGATGAAATGAATGCTCATTTCAACAGTGACTAGTAGTCAAGGTAACACACCCTTGTTTTCAGGTCAGATTTCAAATGTTGAAGAAAAATAAATTATATAACTTAAAAACATTGTCTTATAACATGCACAGTCAGGGAGCAGTTTTATTCTGAATATTTGTTTCATATTTCCATGGCATTTGACTTTCTTAAAGAACCAGCATGTATGCCTGATTTCCTAGCAAAATTATTACCAACATTTTATCAGGTATTTGGAGAGAAAGTATTCTGTGCAATTGTTGTTATAAGTTTGTCCTTAAGCTCACATTTTAAGAAACAAATAGTAAGATCAGCAACATTCATTATTGTATCGCTCAATGACTTCTGTCTTTCTAATTTTGTCCCGTAGCACTCCGGTCAGTGACTCTTTCCCCCATTTATGAACTTATTTTGCGCAATCATGAAAATAAGCAATATATAAACCTTAATGTTTACAATGGATCAACTGATTTGCTTTCATGATTTTTCAGGTCTTGAATTGTACAACTGTTCAAAATTAGTGGATATTAGTAAAATCTCTGTAACTCCGTAACTATTTATATTACATGTTTTGTTATTCATCTACTTATCTATCTATCCATCTATTATCCATCAGCTTATCAGTTACAGGTTATCTTAGAAGCCTACTATTCAGACGAAGCTTTGGAATGTAATTTTGTTCTGTACGCCAAAACAATCAGAATAAAAAATAAATTGTTGGTCCTGAGGATGTTTGGTTGATTTCCAGGGCAATGCTAATATTATCATATGTACATAGTTTGTTAAACTTTTCTATTTGTCAAATGTCATTCTTTTGTTTAACCCCTAACATGTGCAGTAAAAGAGCATTTTAGGTCATGTGGTTTTGTTATACTTGACAAAAAGTCCATACTCAATAAAGTCAATCAGCTAACACACCAAGAAACTAAGGACATACAGATCACAAGTTTATCCTCCGAAACAATCACAGCTGCACCAACGTGTGCACAAACTTGTCAAATCAAAAAGGAAGACATACGGTTGATCATTAATTCATCAGCAGATTAATCTCTGGCAGCACACAATTAAGTCCTGTTAGTGGAGTATGTTTAAAAGCTATACATCCAAAACATAGGAAGCAAAGCTTGCATATCAGGTTGACAAGTAAAAAAACAGATAAATTAACAACCAAACAAATAAATAATCATCTTCACACATCTTTCCTCCAGTTGTGTAACTTTTTTTTTCTATGTTAAATTCAGATGAGGTTTTCAATATTAAAATGTACACTCAGCAATATTTTGTATTATTCTTTGGTTACAGAGACAATATTTCTCAGCTGAATCACTTTTTCTTGATAAAATATCTTGGGTTTCCTGTAGGGCTTTGTTATCAGTGTGACCACCTGACCAAAATGAAACATCACTACTTTTATCTTTAAAAAATGGATGAGATGCATATTTATTTTGTCAATAGTAAAGGAAAAAACAAGTTTCTAAAATTCTTTTAAAATATGATTTCCCATTTCAGTTACTATTTTGAATTCCAAAAACCGATGTAAGATGATATTCAATCTAAAGTAACCTAATTTTCATTTTAAACTGGCTTTTATCTTGGTGATACAGCAGTATAAATCAATTGTATACAAATGTTGTGATACCTACCTTTCTTAGCATTTTTTAATATTTTTAAATTGCATTTGTTTCTTCCTTGTTTTTATTTCAGAGATCAAATATTCATGGACATTTAATGGGCAACGCAGTTTCCTGCAACAAGACGCCCGTCGTTTCATCTCCCAGCGAACTGGGAATTTGTACATCGCCAAAGTTGAAGCCTCGGATGCTGGAAACTACACATGTGTAGTGAGAAACATGATGACCAATGCAACAGTGTTCAGCTCCGCGACCCCTGTTGTGGTGAGGAGAGATGGTAAGCGTCCTTGGTTTGCCTCCGCTGCCTCCTGCTTATCTTGAGCACTGACCTGGTGCTTGCTGTCTGAGTGAGGGCAGGCCCAGAAGATAAATCACACATCCTGAGGCATGACGCTGTTTTTCCTTGGTATCGCGGTTTTTGAATCGTAAGAATCTGAATTCGATTTGGTTCTTATGAACAACCACCTCTATTTACATGAATTCACTTATCTACATATGCTCTTGACAAAAAATGCATGTCGTCTCACACACAGTAAGCATCCTGCTATATACAATGAAACTGATTCCAGCCATTTACATGCGCCACTAAATTTAAGCCAAGGCAGAAATGTAATCCAAACTCATCCATCCACTACAACAATTGCTGTTGTATACAGCGTCAACATATGTGTTCACTCTCAGCCAATGTCATTCACACCACGTTGCTTACATCCAGTATGAATTAAAGGAAAATGCATGTCCATTTCTGTTTTAAATGAAGTGATTTGCTTTTGTTCCTTATACAGTTGTAATGGGTGAATATGAGCCCAAGATTGAGGTTCAATTTCCTGACACTCATCATGTTTCTAAAGGATCATCAGTGAAGCTGGAGTGCTTTGCCTTAGGAAAGTAAGTGTTCAAAATATTAGACCTCCTGTGATCCTTGCATTATATTACACAATGCTACAAACAAGTATGACCTTTACTCCGTGAATTCTGCAGCCCTGTGCCTTCAATTTCTTGGAGAAGAGCCGATCGAAATCCACTCCCTGGCAAAATTAAAATCAACCAGTCAAGTGGGGTACTGGAAATTCCCTATTTTAGCCCAGAGGACTCTGGTGTGTATGAATGTGTTGCTGAAAACAGCAGGGGACGAAATGTTGCCACTGGGCGACTTGTGTTACAGGGTATGTAATTATGCATATATTCTTTGGCCCCATTTGTCTCCATCATGTATATTAATATTGATTTATGTAAATGCTTCATTTCCAGTGTTTCATGTGCGAGAAGGTGAATATAATATGGATTTCAGTTGTGATGATGTCCTTACTGTTACGTCATCATGGCATTAAAAGATGGTGTTTTGTCTGTCAAAAAATTCTTTCTACCAGTATCTTGAATAGGAATATATATATATATATATATATATATATATATATATATATATATAAAGTTGCAGTTGCCATAACTGAAAAGATCCAGTCAGTCATAAGAACAAAAAAACAAACAAACATTTTATTTTGAGTGATGTGTTTCTGGTAATGCATTTCAAAGTGAGTTACAAAAATTATTATCCATGTCCTAAAAATAATCATGATAGATCAGCATCAAACTGACTGCAATACATAAAATATTACAGTTATACTTCTTTGCCTTTTTTACATTGCTCTTCGGTCATAACAAAATCAAAGTCAATTAAGTCAGCTAAAATGCCTTTGTGTGCATATAAATTGTAAAGAGTATGTGTCAGGGGACAGAATTCGGCATCAAAATATAAAAATAGGGTAAATTATGAAGGAGGAAGTGAAACAAAGCCTCACCTTTATTTGAATAAAATTGAGGAAACATTAGGCAATCAAGATGATACATATGGTCTCATTAAACAGTGGGCTGACAGAGGACTGAAATTTAAGACTGACAGATTAAAAAACTGAGATCTCTTTTTTTGTTGCCATGCAGGGACCTAAGTATATGACCCATCACTATCAACTCCTTTAAAATAGAGGAAAAACTTGAAATTATGATCAAGTCAAAGTCAGACAGAAACTAAGGGTCCTTCCTTCCTGCACAAGGAAAAAAAGGGGTTAGAGAACAGGAAATAAAAGCTGTTCTAATGAGATATTAATTTCCCCTTTTGAGTTTTCATACATTCAATGGAATGAGTAAGAAGTTGGGTGTGTCTCATGCCAGGTTCTTTCATGTACTTCCCACTTTTTCCCTTTACTCTCCAAACAAACCATCTGCATATCTTTGCGGGGTGGGGTGTGGGGGGTGTGATACATCTGCTTCTCAGTTTACCAAAAATTTTGTTACTTTTATGTCAAGCTTGTATCAAATATTTTAGTACTGCCAATGCTTACACTTGTTAACAAAATGCAAGAATATTAAGCCTTTTCAGGGTTATGCCTCCAGTCAGAATATGTGTAGGAACTTTTTTTTCCCTTTTTTTCTGTTGTTAATGCATTTTAACCATTTGAGCAAAATATTGTCCTCCTATGGGAACATTTGTGATTTGTTTTAAATTAAAGTAGTACTGAAATGCATGTTAATCCACAGAGCAAAAACTTAAAAACTTAAAAACTTAATCATAAACTTAATCATGTGTCTCTTTTAGAATTGAAATGTCATTGGATCTAAGACTAATAATAATAATAACAACAATAATAATAATAATAATAATAATAATAATAATAATGATTATTATTATATTATATTATATTATCATTATTATTATTATTATGTATTCAGCTCTCATTGTCTGTCTACCTACTTGTTTTTTTCTATGTAGCATGTTATTTGCATCTTAGTTTCGAAGGCTCTTGATGGATATGTAGTCATATGTGAAGGGCGTAGCATTGCAATATAATTAGTTGCAAAAATGATCTCGCCAGTGGTCTTCAAATGAACTGAATCAAAGATATATAGGGATCAAGGTACTGTGTTGTGGTTCGTTTCAATGAACTGCCCCCACTGGGAATGAGTTTTGCCACAGGTCAGTCCCAGACGCTGATTGCTTGATAAGGGCTTTCAAACTAAATTGGGAGCTAATTACATTCAGTATGCAGGAGCACTCTGAGTGAAAAAGCCGTTTTGCCTTGCTCTTCCAAGTATGAAAATCTGACCTGGGGATTGCAGAAACCACACTAGTTGTCAAAACAAGACACATTAATGTCAAATTCATGTCAGGTTAAATCAGACAAAGACTAAACCAATAATAATGTGTGCTGTTGCTGCGCAATAAATTGAAAGAATTCCAGTGAAGTCACATTCTTGTCAATTTAATCTTTAAATTTATCTTTATAGCCAACACATTTGTAAAGATTGGTAAATAAATTATTGCACTTTTTATCACAGATGTTGAACATCTGATGTGGCTTCAGACTCTTAAAGATGTTCATATGGCCATTGATGGTTATCTGCAGTGGGATTGTAAAGCTGTGGGTAAACCTGAGCCCATATACAGATGGCTAAAGAATGGCCAGCCATTGAGACCCCAGGTAAGTGTTCACAGGAACGGTTTGGCAGGATATTTGAATAAATAAAATGGATAAAACCTAAGAAGATTGTATGGAATATTTAGAAAGAAGCATGAACCTAAGCAGACATAATACAAATTGACAAATGTAGCCTTATAATATTCTGAAGCAATTTTAATAGATTTATATCAAGATACCTGATTAGATATTAAAAAGAAGAATAGAAGGCAGATATTGATGGGGACAAACTGAAATAAATCAAATGTGCCTCCATCAATCTCTCACAAGCATTTTAATGAAATACTCTTGACAGACATTATCTTGATCTGACCTTTAAACATACTAATTCTAATACAAATTGAAATATTGAAAAAACCTAAATATTTTTAGGTGTATGTGTGTGTGTGTGTGTGTGTGTGTGTGTGTGTGTGTGTGTGTGTGTGTGTGCAACTATTGTATCTAATAATAATAATAATAATAATAATAATAATAATAATAATAATAATAATAATAATAATAATAATAATAATAGTAACTAGTAACAACAGCTATGATCATCTTAATCCAAATGAGAGATTTGTGATTCATATTTAAGAGGTTTACCTAACATAAGTTGACTGGATTTATTTGCAGGAAAGAATTCAAGTGGACGCTGGTCGAATGACAATATCCAGAATTAGTCTGCTGGACTCAGGAATGTATCAGTGTATTGCAGAGAATGAACACAGCTCAATCTATGCCAGTGCTGAGCTCAAGGTTGTAGGTAAGCAATTTAGTTTTCTCTGCACAATTTACACTGAAATGGTTTGGGACAAGGGAGAATATAGAGGAATTTAACCATTGAATGATAATTCTTTAAGAAATGGGTTACTGAAATTTTGAGTTAGTGACCAATATATAATAACCCTTGAAGTAAATTTATATTTAAATGAAGAAAGACAAAAGGCTTTTTACTAGGAATTGAAAGCAGTATGGAAAATTACAAATATATACACAGGCTGGATGACTTACTTCTATTACTTCCAGACAACTAACTTATTTATTTTTATTTTTATTTTATTTATTTGTGTATTCATTTATGCCTGTATTGAACAAACAACGAAAATACAAACCCGTATGAAATACACCCTACTTGTTTGAAATGCACCAGACATTACAGCTGAAGCACAATTGCAAAGAGACAAATAGTATCAACCTGGTTCTGCCTCTCAGCCTCACCTCCTGACTTCAGCCAGCGGCCAGTGAAGAAGAATACAGTGGTCCAGAGGGGCAGCGAGGTGGTCTTGGAATGTCATCCCCTTGCTTCCCCAAGAGCTGCCATCTCCTGGTGGAGGGGAGGTGAACAACTAAAGGACAACAGGAGGTAGGGAATTGAATGCACCACTGCTCATGCAATTGACGACATCTGTTAAAAGGTTTGCTGTGTGGTTGTGTTCATTTCTAGGTCTCATTGTTATTTACACCCCAGTTCAAGGGGACTTTAGAAGTCAGTGCAGCATAAAACTACCTCACGATGTCCAAGAAAGTGTTTTTTTTTCCTAGATATATTGGAGATGTGTTCCTGTCAACGCACAAATGTTTTGTCTGACACATTTTTTAGTAAATGTAAATATCCACCCAAGCAGCCTGATCATTTGTGTAATACAAAACTACAACTGAGTGTTTCCCCAAAGTTTCTGTAGCAAGTGTCTAATGACTGGTTTTGTTGTTGTAATGATGGACATCTCTTCCATATAACCTCTAATTGGAGGAAGACAGAGGCCACTCTTGTTTTCTCCTTACTTCCCACTACCCATTTGGATGCCTGTATGATCACCTCCACTGCCAGGACAATTGCCAGGGGGAAATGGTATAACCTGCCATGATACCGATTTCCAGGTGCTGCTGGTGGTGTTGTTCTCAGCTGTTACACAAAAGTGGAGATCCTGAAAGTAGTTAATCAAAATAGTTGAAAGCCCTCAACAAGATCTAATGGGGGACAGAGCCAAAGGGATTAGGGAGGTATAAGAAGACCGCATCAAGGTCTCTTCATTCCTTCTTGGTAGTCTGAATCTGGTTGCAGATGACATTTGCATGCTCCAAACATCCTATAGAATATAGATAGCCTTTGAGCAAGGACATTAAAGAAAATCTTTCCCTTGATGTTAAGCTGGCTGATCTGGCAAAACTGGCTGATGGATGAGGAGCCTTTATCAGCCTCCACAAGTTTGTTGAGGGCTCTAGGGTTGTTCATGTAGAACCAAAATGGAATGCCATCTTGGGCCTAATGCTGCTCTTGCCTGCCTCACAGTCTTCTCTACCATATCCATGTGTTGGGCCTCGTGTCCATTAGGTCTCCAGGTGATTAGGTGCCATGTCTTACGGGATGGTGACTGGCTCATGCCTTTGCTCATCAGGACAAGTTTTCCTCAGGTCTTTTAGAGGCTCCCACTCTTTTCTTAGGCAAAAACACCTTTGATGAAGCTGTATAAATTGCTGACGAAGAGGATCCTTGCCCATTCTTTTCTCATGCATAGTTGGTCTGCTCTTCGCAGCTTGGTTCGCTGCTGCTTTATTTCAGCCCGCAGATCGTCAAGTCCCACCCTTCCTGTCTCTGTGGCCCTCCTCCACTACTATCTCAGTTGTCTTTCTTCTTTCACCAACTTGTCAATTTTGTGGTGCCTCCTGGACTACTCCACGGCACAATATCTGTAAATGATGCCTCACATCTTCTCCAGTTTTCTTTCAACAGGATCCTTCTGCTGTTGTAATATGAAAACTAGGTCTGAGTCTGTGGTTTCCCACTCTCTCTTCTCACTGGATCTTAACCACAGGATCGGAAGTTTCCTAATTTCCATCTTCCATTCTGTCAGCAGCTGCCCTCTAGGCTAGGTGTTGGAAGTTGCTGCTGGGCGCAACTTTGGCCAACTCTTGCCACTTTGCATCGTTTGCCGTCTTAATTTTGAAGCTCATTTTGACTTTTGTTTTCATAACTATGGCGTTTTTTCGATCGGGCTTCACTTGTTTCCCAGGCCATTTTGCCCAGTGTGAAAAAACACTGTAGGGAAGGCATTTGGCCTCAGTTTCAGTTTTTAATGCATCAATTAAATGCATCAATTAAATGCATCAAATGCATCCAGAGAGAGTTGTCAAGAGAAGTTTTTAGAAGTTTTGTATGTCCACAAGCATTTTCTTCTCTTCTTGTATCTTGGAAAGCTTTGTAGACCAATATCACTCCCTTTTTTTCCCGTGGGCTGGAAATTGTACCCAAAAGCAGTACAATGTGGCATTGTTCCGGTATTATGTATCGTAAAAGTTAACACAAGCCGAAAAAGAAAGCTAAAATAATGCAACCAATATACATCATCAACCCATCATGCATTGTGCCAGTAAAGCAATTGCAGCGATTGCATGTTAGAAAATGTGTTTTAAATTGTGATTTTTAAAGAAATAAAAATTTGTCATGCTTTTTTCAACAAGAAATTCTAATATGAGACATACATTAAAGCATATGTATGCCAATTGGTCCCCCCATTCATTTTTCTCTTTAGTAAAAAGTTGGTCTCAATTTATTTCCTGTTAACTGAGATATGTACAAGAGGTCAGTATGACCTTTCCTTGATTCTGTTTTTCTACTTTTATTACAACCACAGTACTTGCTGGTGATTTTTGGTCTTATGGTCAATCAAGATTTTACAGCATTTGGAAGTATACAACAGTAGAACTTGTCATTTATGTCTTTCTTTTTCCCCTTTCATAGCCCTTTCTGGCACCAAAGGGGTTGTTGTAAAAGATGGTAACCAAACCAGCATTTAACACAACTGTGTATTTCGTCATCTCCATGCCTCTCACATGGTTATCTTAAATTCTTTGTAGTTTCATGGGTTGAGGGAGTCTCATGTCAAAAAACTCACTCTCCTTATTGTGACATGACAGCAGAAGCAGCCTGAAAGAGGAGATGGCTTTATCTACCTAAAAAAGGCCCACGTTTCTTATCCTGTCCACATTATGCACCATATATTATAATTGTCTAAAACACTTCCTTATTTCATCAAGTTAAGCTTGTTGTTAAATTTTTTCTTTGAATAAATCGTAGGTTACATGAGGTACATGCCACTGGTCATCAATTTGTGAAATCATCATATTACAGAGCCCATACCATAAATATATCACAAATCCACAAGTGACAGCTGCCACTTAGGTTAGAGAAATTCAAAGCGTTCCAGCATTCTAATTTCATAAGGGATGTGTTCTGCTCCCGCCGCCGTCCCTATATTCCATGGAGCAAAAGAGCTGCCAAACCACATTAAAATAGTCACCCATCAAAATCATATCATGTACATTAGCAAATAAATGTAATATCTGCTGAGACTGTATATGCAGATTTCCTGCAGTTAGCTTGTATATTCATTGACAGTTATGGTTAAGCTATAAATGGTGTCTCTCAGCAGAACCACAGACTCTTGGCCATTTGCGATAATATGCTTTTGCCAGCATTTTGTCGAAGAATGGCATCCCTCTCCACTGCTGTTTAGTCTTTCTTTCTTTTTGATGCATTATTAAAATAAAATGTAGATCCTTAGGAAATAGATGAATATAGATGTAATGTTATATTTATGGAAATATTACTATCTAAAAAAAATAATAATCACAATAAACTCGAATATGAAACATTTTCTGCTATTATACATTGTATGTAGATAATGCAGCCTCAGGGCGGCACAGGCCAGTGTCTCCCTGAACCAGTCCCAAGCCCGGATAAATGCAGAGGGTTGCGACAGGAAGGGCATCCGGTGTAAAACTTTTTGCCAAAACCAAATGTGCAAATCAAGCCTATGAATCTCATAGCCCGGGTTAACAATGACTGCCATGACCGATCACCTATGGGGTACCAGTGGAAATTGGGCTACTGTGGGTCACAGAAGGAGAGAAGGAAGGTGTGTTCGGAAGCAGAGAGAGAAGAGGACAGGCAAGAGTCTGGGACTGAGAGTAGGAACTTTGAATATTGGGACGATGACAGGAAAAGCTAGAGAGTTGATTAACATGATGCAGAGAGGGAAGGTGGATGTACTGTGTGTACAGGAGTCCAAATGGAAAGGTAGTAAGGCTAGAAGCTTAGGAGCAGGCTTTAAGTTGCATTATCATGGTACTGACAGGAAGAGAAATGCAGTATGAGTTATCTTGGAGGAGGAGTTTTTAGGAACGTTCTGGAGGTGAAAAGAATGTCAGATAGACTTATGAGTCTGAAACTGGAAATTGAAGGTGTCAATGTTGTTAGTGGCTATGCACAACAAGTAGGATGTGAGTTAGAGGAGATGGAGAAGTGCTGGAATGAGTTAGATGAAGTGATGCAGAATATCCCCAGAAATGAGAGAGTGGTAATTGGTGGAGACTTCAATGAACATGTTGGCGCAGGCAGTTGAGGTGATGAAGAAGTGATGGGCAGGTTTGGTATCCAGGATAAGAACGCAGAGCGAGAGATGGTTGCAGACTTTGCAGAGAGGATGGAAATGGCTGTTGTGAACCCTTTTTCCAGAAAAGACAGTAACATAAGGTAATTCATAAGAACGGAGGTAGGAGCACGCAGGTAGACTACATCTTGTATAGACGAGGTAATCTGAAAGAGATTAGTGACTGCAAAGTAGTGGTAGGTGAGAGTGTTGCTAGACAGCCTAGGATGTTGGTTTGTAGGATGACTCTGGTGACAAGGAAGATCAAGAGGGCAAAGGCAGAGCAGAGAACAAAGTGGTGGGACCTAAAAAGGGAGGTTTGTGAATGGTTTTCAGGGAGGAGTTGAGAAAGGCTCTGGGTGGTCAGGGAGACCGTCCAGATGACTAGACAACTGCAGCTAATATGATCAGGGAGACAGGTAGGAGAGTACTTGGTGTGTCATCTGGAAGGAAAGTAAATAGGGAGACCTGTTGGTGGAATTAGGAAGTGCAGGACTGTAAGGTATAGATAGAGGTAGCAAAGGCAAAACAAAGGGCATACAATGACTTGTTCGGGTGATTAAGGATAGGGAGGGAAATGTATTGACAGATGCTAGAAGGGTGATGGGAAGATGGAAAGAGTACTTTGCAGAGCTGCTGAATGAGGAAAACGAAAGAGAGGAAAGGGTGGAAGAGATGACTATTGTAGACCACAAAGTAGCAGAGGTGAGTAAAACTGAAATGAGAAAGGCACTGAAGAGGATGAAGAATGGAAAGGCAGTTAATCCTGATGATATACCTGTGGAGGTATGGAAGTGTCTAGGAGAGGCTGCGGGAGAGTTTCTGGCTAGATTATTCAACAGGATCTTAGGGAGTGAGAAGATACCTCAGGAATGAAGAAGAAGTGTGATGGTGACCATTTTTAAGAAAGAGGGGGATGTACAGAATTGTGGTAACTATAGAGGGCTAATGTTGATGAGCCATACAATGAAGTTATGGGAAAGAGTAGTGGAAACTAGACTGAGAGCAGAATCAGCATATGTGAGCAGCAGTATGGCTTCATGCCTAAAAAGAGTACGACAGATGCAGTATCTGCTTTGAGAATGCTAATAGAGAAGGACAGAGAATGTCAGAGCGAACTGCATGACACTTTTGTAGACCTAGAAAAAGCATACAACAGGATGCCAAGAGAGGAACTCCGGTATTTTATGAGGAAGTCTGGAGTGGCAGAGAAGTATGTTAGACTGGTGCAAGACATATATGTCAGCTGAGACAGGCTGACAGATGAGGTTCGAAAGGAATCTCCATGGACCATGATATTTGCAGATGACATTGTGATCTGTAGTGAAAGCAGGGAACAGGTTGAGGAAAATCTTGAGAGGTGGAGGTATGCTCTGGAAAGGAGGGGAATGAAGGTTAGTCGCAGCAAGACAGAAAGTATGTGGAGCAGTGAGGCTACAGGGAGGTGTGATCAAGAAGTTGGAGGATGACAAGTACTTAGGGCCAACAATCCAGAGCAATGGAGAGTGTGGAAAAGAGGTGAGGAAATGGGTTCAGGCAGGTTGGAATGGGTGGAGAAAAGTGTCAGGGGTACTATGTGATTCAATGAATGAAAGAATGAAATTCTGAATGAAAGGAAAGATGTACAAAACAGTGGTGAAACCAGCAATGCTTTATGATTTGGAGACAGTGGCATTGAAGAAAAGACAGGAAGCAGAGCTGGAGGTAGCAGAGATGAAGATGTTGAGGTTTTCTTTGGGAGTGACAAGGATGGATAGGATCAGGAATGAGTCCATCAGAGGGACAGCACATGTTAGATTTTTTGGAGAGAACGTCCGAAAAGCCAGACTGAGATGGTTCCGTCATGTACAGAAGAGGGATAGGGCATATATTAGGAGATGGATGCTGGAATTTGAGATGCCAGGCAGGTGGTCTAGAGGAAGACCAAAGAGAAGATTTATGGATGTAGTGAGAGAAGATATGAAGTTAGTTGGTGTGAGAGAGGAGGATACGAGAATAGGGTTAGATGGAGAAGGTTGATTTGCTGTGGCAGCCCCCTGAAGGGAAAAGCCGAAAGGACAAGAAGATATATTGTATGTAGATAGTCATACAGACTCGGTCCTGTGAGGAAAATTGTTATTGCTATAAATGTAAAATGATAAAAAGAATTAAATGGTTATATTTATCAGTGATTTCCACAGTACAGGTATTTTTTCATTTAACTTCACCAGTTTTAGTTAGTTTTTTTATTGAAAATCGCTGGATTTTCACAATTACTGTTCAAATGCTGAGGAGAAACGTGCCTTTAGGCCGCGGACTGTTAGGCCTCAACACAGACCAACATTGACGGCTCACTGTTTGCATGCTTTGCTAAGACCATATTGCTGTCTCTCTGTATGTCACTATTAAAATGTTTTAACACTTTCACTAAATGAAGTACATTTCCAATGTACGCTGTTTTTTTATTAACAACTTTATGTGTATTACTAGTTTCTTGTGCTGAGAGATCATAAAATGGCTACGAAGAGCCTATAAGTGAAGCATGGAGTTCCCGGCCTCAAGGTAGAGGGGCGCTCGTGATTCCAGGAATTCTTCTTGCGACTCCTCAGCTCCAGAATACAGTGACAGCAAGCTAGAGTTTGCAAATCAAACTGCAGCCATCCATGTATTTTTCCTCTCCTCACTTTCAAAATGGAGGATAACATATCCAAACAACTTTCTGAATTATTTGTGTGCTACAGTTTGTATGCATGAAGAAGGCTGATATGAGATTTTAAACATAACCCATTAACTGTTGCCAATCAAATGGTGAATAATCTTCTCTGTAGCGTCCATATGTTTATAATTCTGATTGTGATATAGTCAGTGCCTTACCAGCCATGAACCTCACCGCACATCTCTACTACCAGCAGAGACTACATCTTATCATCTGTTTCTAGGTATAATTCTACAAATATATATTCACTGTTACTCATATGTACATGAACGAACCATCTCAGTCTGGGTTCTCTGAGCTTATCTCCAAAACATCTAACATGATGTTTGACTCATTCCTTATCATATCTATCCTCATCACTCTGTTTCCTATCTTTTCTTCAATGCCACTGTCTCCAAACCATAAAACATTGCTTATCTCACAACTGTTTTGAACACCAGTCCTTCTATTCTGGCTGATATTCTTCTATCGCATAGTACCCCTGACACCTTTCACCACCTGTTCTGACCTGCTTGAACCTATTGCTTCACCTCTTTTCCACACTCTCTATGGCTCTTGGCCTATTGACCTGAAGTGCCGGAAATCCCCCAACTTCTTTATCTCCGCTCTCTGTAGCCTCTCTGTTCGAGTTTGGTCCCTCTCATTTACGCATATATATTCTGTCTTGCTGCGACTAACCTTCATTCCTCTCCTTTCCAGAGCATACCTCCATCTCTCTTGATTTTTCTGTAACTGTTCCTTGCTCTCACAATAGATCACAATGTCGTTGCAAACATCATGGTCCATGGAGATTCCTTTCTAACATCATCTATCCACCTGTCCATCACCACTGCAAACAAGAAGGGGCTCAGAGCTGCACCAGTCTAACATACCTCTCTGCATCTCCAGAGTTCCTCATACAATATCATAGTTATCTCATGGCACCCTGTCATATGCTTTTTCAAGGTCTGCAAAAGTGCAGCACCCTCTGTACTTCTCTATTAGCATTTTTAAAGCAAATATTTTATTTGCAGTGCTCTTTCAAGGCATGAGACCATACTGATGCTCATAAATAGTGACTTGTGCTCTCAGTCTAGTTTCCATTACTCTTTCCCATAACATCATTGTATGGCTCATCAACTTTATCCTTCTATAGTTACTAAAATTCTGCACATCTCCCTTATTCTTAAAAATGGGAGCCATCAAACTTCTCCATTCCTTAGGCATCTTCTCACTCTCTAAGACCCTGTTGAATAATTTAACCAGAAACTCTACCACTGACTGTAATAGACACTTCCATACCTCCACAGGTATATCATCAGGACCATATGCCTTTCCACTCTTGATCCTCTTCAGTGCCCTCTTCATTTCACATTTACTATCTCTGCTACTTTGTGGTAAACAACAGTCACCTCTTCCACATTTCCCTCTCTTTCATTTTTCCTCATTCATCAGCTCTTCAAAGTACTTTCCATCTTCCCAAGTCTCTTCTAGCATCTGTCAATACATTCTCTCTCTAACCTAAATCACCTGAACCTGCTGACATCCTTTCTATTTCTCTCTTTGTTTTGCCAAACTTTATAATTATCTCCATCCTTACTGTCCAACCAAACATATACGTCCCCATAAGCACTTTTTTTGGCCTTGCTCCCTCCAGCTTCACCTTTCATTATATCTCCCTGTACTCACGTCTGCTCTATTCAGTCGCCCCACTCCTTTTTTGCTATCCTCTTTCTCTGTACTTTCTCTCGCACTTCCTCATTCCACCAGCAGGCCTCTTATCTAATTTCCTTCCAAGAGACACACCAAGCACCCTCCTACCTGTCTCCCTGATTACATTATTTTTAGTTTTCCAGTCATCCAGGGGCTCTCTCTGACCACCCAGAGCCTTTCCCAACTGAAAACCATACAACACTCCACACCTTTTCAGCTCCCACCACTTTGTCTTATGCTCTGCCTTTCTCACCTTCACCTTTCTTGTCACCAGATTCATCCTACAAATCAGCATCCTATGCTGTCTGGTGACACTCTCACCTACCACTACTTTGCAGTCACTGATCTCTTTCATATTACCTCGTCTATAGAAGATGTAGTCTATCTGCAGGCCCCTACCGCTGCTCTTATAATTTACCCTATGTTCCTGCCTTTTTTGGAAAAAAGTATTCACTACAGCCATTTCCATTCTTCTTGTAAAATCTGCCACCACCTGGGGCTCTGTTTTCCTATCCTGGATGCTAAACCCATTTCTCTTCCTGTCAGTACCATGATAGTACAACTTAAAACCTGCTCCTAAGCCTCGAATCTCACTACCTTTCCACCTAGTCTCCTGGTCACACAGTACATCCATCTTCCTGTGTCATGTCAACCAACTCTCTAGTTTCACCTTTGATCGTCCCAATATTCAGAGTCCCTACTCGCAGTTCCAGACTCTTGCCTTTACTCTTCTTTCTCTTCTTCTGAACACGTCCTCCTCCTCCCCTTCTTCGACCCACAGTCACCCAATTACCTGGTACCCCGTAGGTTATCGGCACCAATGGTGATCATTGTTAACCCATTTTCCGATAAGCATATTTGGTTTTGGCACAAGTTTTACTCTAGATGCCCTTCCTGACGCAGCCCTCTGCATTTATTCAGGCCTCAGAGAGACACTGGCTTGTGACCCCCTGAGGCTTCATTTAAACAATAATTATAATAATGAATAAAAACATTTTTCATGGTAAAGTGATATATCAAAATTCAAGTTTGAGTGACTCGACTATAAAGGATATTGCACTAATTGCATCTGTGTTATGAATCTGTATAAAAAAGAGGTTGACCTTACAATAAAGCAATATTTATCAGATACACAAAACTGATCATAATATAGGTATGGTTTCATATAGAAATGTTTGATACTGCACTTTCCACATAAAAATGTTGATTGGATAGCAAATAAATCTTCCATACTGACGATAATTTCTCTTCGTGGTGGGTGGATTTAGCAAAAGCTTTTCTCTGCTAAAAGTAAAAGTTTGAAGTAAAAGTAAAAGTTTGAAAAAGTACCTTATGAGCAGGCAATAATGTGAAGCCATGTCTCGAAGACTGTAGATTGTGTCTCTCTATAGAGTCATCAAAAAAGATTCAATGAAATACCGTATTTCACAATAAAAAGGATGATGACACTTTCTAGCTATATTGTCAAGGTGAATATTCAAGCACTGTCCGCTGTCGGGTTGCGGTCATAGTCAATACACTTTTGTCCAACCATACATTCTCATTTGCAAAGAAAATTTTAATTTCCTTCCCTGATTAGTCATCCCGAGGATTTGATTGTGGCAACTTGCCACCTTGAACATTCTGTCCAATTATTCCATGTTGATGCAATTTCACACTGAAAAAGTTGTTATAATTGCAGCGGTACCTTAAGTGTGTGCCGTATGTAAAATTAGAAGTTCCATTACAAAATCAACCTTCATAATTTCCTTCATAAAAAACCCTTCGATTGGTTGCTTCCTTTCAACGGTCATTACTGAAGTTACTCATACATCCTCACCTAGCTTTTTTGGCACAGGCTTCTTTTTCTTCTTCAATCTATAAATTTAACACCAGAACCAAGGCTAAATCAGGATAATGACAATTCTCGACTCCCATCTGCCAGCTGGAGCCTTTTTTTTCTTTTTTTTTTGTTGACTCAAATCTGTTTTATGTTCCAGTTTTATAAGGTCACACAAAGGATTTACATCCTGATCAAATCAGTTCGCTCTCAGCATCATTGCTCAAAATACAAACATTTAAATATTATTCTGGTCTTCTGTTACTTCCCAACCATCAAGATTCTATCTCTATCAATTGATTTATCATTATTGTTATTATTACTACTATTATCGTTGTTATTATTTTTATTATTATTATAATGGTTGTTGTGTTGTTATTATTATTATTTTATTCACTTACTTATTTTCTTATCATTTTATTTATTTGTCCGTTACTTTATTTTTCCTTTTCTGATAAACCAAAAAGAATGGTAAACTGCCTAAAAGTAACTCTTTTTTTCTACATATCTCACTATCTAGGTTGGCTCTGATGAGCATGTACTTGTGCAAATTATTTGGGATTGATTAGTTTACTTATTTTCCAAAAGATTCAGCCAGAATTCAAACAAGCAGCATATTTCCACAAGAATGGAAATGCAAATCATGGGATGCAGTTTGTCTACATAGCAAACAGTCCTTCATGTTTCTATTTGTTCTCAGCTCATTGGCCCTCAGGACATGTTCTCAGAGCGCCTCCATCACTCTTTGTTTGATATTTTTGTCAATAAATCAGAACAAAGTACGCTGTGTCAGACATGCTCTGCAGATCTCAGCTTGGCCCAAGTGCATACAATTTATTCTGAAAGGCCAGTACCAAATTGTTTAATTTTTGAGTCAGATGCTCACAGCATTTCTGTTTGATTTTCTGAATTGAAAGGTCACAACAGGTGAGCATTATCTGCTTTATTTATGCAGATTTTTACATGCTGGTCATCTTAGAGACAAAAACAACTACTTATTGACGGTTAAGTGTTTGTAAGGGTACATTTCTCCATTTTGTATTTATTTATTTTGTTGTTTTCATACAAAAGTATTTGATCATTACTGTAGTGGAAAGGAATATCTTTCAGTACAATGGTCAAGATTAATTTGTGTGCTTTTTTTCACTTTAGGAGAGGTGCATGATACAATACATATCCAGGTTATTACTTGCAGAGTGTACTTTATACTACAGTATCTCAAAATGTGATTTAGTAAGGCTGCAGGTAAAAACAGCATTGAATAATCGCTTTCTCGCTTCTCATCTTCTTCTTCATGTAACTGTCCTGCCTGGCCCTGGCGGCCTACTGTGTCTCTGTACCATTAACATGTGCATTTAAGCTATTGCGCTGTCAATACAATGCTGACCCAACAGCAAAATTGTTCTGCTCCAGCTAAGATAATTGTTTTCATCTGAGGCGTGAAAGTAGCCTTTTGGATTAGATTTTGGATCATTTCTTCAGTGCAAAATAAGTGAAACGAGAAAGAAAGTTTATTGGCTTCAGAAAACTGACAATTTTGTCAGCCAGGAAGTAGTTTATTTGATTATCCTCATAATTTTTATTGCACGTACCAGCTAATTCATGATGGATAATGGTGGGTAGCTTCAGCTATATTATCAAACAAGAAGTGAGATGTGAAGAGAAAGGATGTTTTGATGAGTTAGGATTTAAACTTGGGATTTCAGTACTAACTTTCATCCAGCCCCTGTATCAAACTCCCTGGATGAAAATGACATAAATCAAAACTAATCTGATTTCAGTACGTGTATGATATAAATCATTTTGGTCGTTTGAAAAGCCAAGTGAAAAACAGGGAGCCCAAGAGCTGGAAACAGAGATTCAGCTCGGAAAAGTTCTAGGGTACATTATTAAACATGATGGGACTTCATTTCACACTTCTCCTACTTACCCTCATTTTAAATTATTAAAGATCTAAAATTAAGTCATTGCTGCAATACAGTTATCATTGCCATACTGCAATAAATTGATACATTTTTCGATACTTAGAACATAACTGAAATGAAATGTATAATTTGATTGTTTGATGAGCTTTCAGTTTAAAGTGAGTGGTTAGATAACGGTACTATATACAGTCTTTTTGGATTGTACCACCCCCCTTTTCATGTGATAAGCAAAATGTTGCCTGATCACATTTTTTATTAATATCTATCTATCTTACATAGGTCATAATTCCTGTGCAGAATGGAATATCAAATTCCAATGAACATCACACCATCTATATCTGTCTTTCTGTGTATCATGTCTGTCTGTCTGTTCTCCGTCCAGAATACATTCCAATAATAACCTAGGTATGGTAAATTATATCTTGGTTTATCCGTCTTCTCAGACAGAGTATCCTTCAGGATGGGACCCTGCGAATCACCAACATCAGCAGATCAGATGGAGGAAGGTATACATGTCTCGCCAGAAACTACTTTGGGACATCGAGCAGCACTGGAACGCTGATGGTCAAAGGTAGTACCTCTTGTCCACAGGTATCCACTGTATGCCTTTCACACCAAAGTCTTAAACTTTAACTAATGAAAATTAGGTGAAGCATGAAATTGACAATAAAATACATAGCCATTTTATGTTCCTGCCAGTTTGACAGATGTACAAGTCACCCACAGTTGTGTCACAATGACTTATTGTTCTTGAACCAGTATTGTGCAAACTGTCAGCATCTATGAGTGCTTGATTTTTTTGTATCATTATTTTGGGGCAACATCACTCAAAACTTGCAGCTGCAGCATTTACTATTTCAAGTTTTGAGAGGGTAGTAATTAGAATATTTTCCCGTTAAATTGCGGGGTGTTTGATTATTCGATGTTGAATTAGGGGAGGCATGCACCTCTTTACTGATGTTAAGGTCACTTAATTAGACTGATATGGCTGAATCTGTCTCACTATTCCAAGCATATTAAGCTTCTTCTACCGTTTACATTCTGCTGTTTTTTTATAGAGATACACAGTTATGAAGAGTGACTAATTTTTTTTTCTTTTTTTGATGCTATAGAGCCCACAAAGATCACCATTCCACCCTTGAGTTTGGACGCCACTGTAGGGCAAAGCCTTGTGTTGCCATGTGAGGTGTCCAGTGACCCCTCCCTCAGTCCAATCTTCAAGTGGTTTTTCAATGGCAAAGCCATTGATTTCAACAGACAGGAACATTTTGAGATGATTGGAATGGTAGGTTCATGAGTGTCCAAAGGTATTCAGCTTGTTTGGGGATGAAGTAGAGGCCACTTTATTTCATTTGTTCGAACAGAAATGGAGGTAAAATCATCATACGAATAAATCAATCTGCCTCCTCTTCAACAAAGGAGCCTAATTTTTTTGTGATTACAGGCTGAATAGTCCCCTGGCTCAGCTCACCAGGCCCACCATAGTCACAGTACAACAGTGCCATTTCTACAGCAACATAATCAAAACAGCTTGCTTTTTTCTGTCAACACTGAAAATGATTTATAAATCCCAGTGAAGGAGAAAAGAAAGATCATATTTGTGTATGTGTCTGTATGTATGCAAAGAGTTAAAGTGCAGAAGGCAAGTCTGAAAATATCTCCCAAGCCATTTGTCCACGTAAAATATAAACACAACAAAAATGATCCAAAGAAGAAATGTTTTCAAAACAAGTAATTCCTGTGTAGCTTTCCTCACAATGTAAAACTGAATTAATTTGTTTTGCTAGACTGTTGTTTCTCTCTTGCTTTTTTCCAGTAGGCCTTTTGGGAATTCCGTGTGTTCCAAGGATTTTCTTTTTCCCCCCTTTTGTCAGTGTGGCTTTGCTCATTCCTCTCTCCTCTCTCCAAGATTTTTTTTTTCTATAAACTTGCACATATATTTTTTTGTGATCAGGGATTTTCAGGAGACTTGATGGTGAGGAATATCCAGCTAAAACATTCTGGGAAGTATGTGTGTATGGTACACACTGAAGTTGACAGCGTCTCAGCTGCAGCAGATTTAATTGTCAAAGGTATGTTGTGCAACCCTGGACTTGCAGTGCTGTTTCTTTCCAGCTCACTATGAAGTATGTTTTGTCTTTGTGCATGTAGGTCTATTTTCCCCTCTTTTTGGCGCATGTATGTCAGTTTTGTTGTTAAAAAGTTGAATTGCTGAGCTGCTAGTCTTATCAGATATACCATGCAATGTAAACCATGTATTTCATTAATTGGCCACAGGTGGCTTGGTGGTACAGTGTGGTTCCACCTCGCAGTCTAGGGGTCCCATGGTTCCAGTCTGACTGGAGGCTATGTGGAGTTTGCATGTTCCCCTTGCGTTTCCCTTTGTGTCCCTGCTTCTCCCTGCGTCTCCCTGCCTCTGTACGAGATTCCTCTAAGTTCTCCGGTTTCAAAATGATGCATTAGGTTAAATGGAGATCCTTATTGGCCCAGAACTGTGAATGAGTGAGTGAATGAATTTATGTCTCAATATCTA
The DNA here is from genome assembly GCA_901007705.1 of Fistularia tabacaria. Taxonomy (NCBI): domain Eukaryota; kingdom Metazoa; phylum Chordata; class Actinopteri; order Syngnathiformes; family Fistulariidae; genus Fistularia; species Fistularia tabacaria. Next base: position 385,074 of record CAAKHD010013259.1, on the reverse strand, counting down.
GACCGACGGCGACAGATCCAGGGTGAACCCCGCCTCGCATTCAATGACAGCTTGGATACATTCCAAATTCTGGTGACCTTGCAGGATAAGCATCATAGATGAATGAATGACGAAATGAAAAAAGAAAAACAGACAAAAAATCATGATACATAAAAAAAACGTATAATGCTAGGTTAAGAAGTCATTTTATTTTAAGTAGATTATAGAGTATAAATAATAAAAGCATGGCTAAAGTATCACATTATTGCATATTTAAAGTCTTAATAATGTGAAATGAATATGAAAGGTTCATTAAGCTAAAAATGAGGGATGTAAAGCCTCTGTGTTACTTATGTATTAATGTCACAAATTAAGGAATGAAAATTACTGCAAAGCCTTTTTTCAGTACAGCAATGTAGACGCGAAATGTCAACTTAATTATTATTGGTTTGATATGATAAAAGACTGCCAAAAAGAGAAATACAAAAATGTCTGTATTGGTAATGTCCTGACGCATTGGTAATCTAGTTACTTGTTTGTTTATTTTCATTGTTTTCCCTTTTTTTCTTACGCTGCTCTAATAGTGCATTGAACGAGGCTCTGAGGCTATTGTTCAAACTAGAGATTGTTTTAAAAAATAGTCACTTTATTGCCGTCATTGCTCTTCAACTAGCTCTGCCAATCACAGTCAGTCTAATTCAGTCAGGCATTTTCAGGAAGAAAGTCCAGACAGGGGGGTCAAATAGGACCATCATCCTGCTGCCTGAGAGAGGATCCCATCATGATTCTCTGGCCAAAGTTCTGTGTGACATATTTCACCAGCAGTTTGTGAGGAGAGTGTGTGGGGTGCTCAAGACTGAAACAGCAGCTCATCACCTGCCAGAACACCGACAGAGGTCTTCTGGCATAACAGGGCTGGGTTTTATATTTTCAAATAAATACATTAAATAAAAACACATGCTTCAAGTTGGATATGTTCTACAGGTTCTTAGACCTAAGTTCATCAGGTATGATTTAATTAAATTTGCAATAAAACAGATGATGTAGAAGGTGGCCCCTTTTACAACTTTGACCTTCCACCTTTATCAAATCATTTGTCCCTGCAGTGTCACTGCAGGCTCTTTCTGGGCAGTCATTCAATAATAATTTTTTCATGGAAAATAATGATAATAATAATGTACCAGATTCAATCAACTTAATTGATTTCAGGTCTGGATCTAAACTATTTATCTTCTTTGAAACAAAAAGCTGAGCTACATCTATATTTGGTTCATGACTGATTGAGTGAATTGCATTTTCATGTCCTTATGCTGTTTGACTGTTTTTTTTTTTAAATAGAATTTTCATAATTCATTTAATTTGAGTTTTGAATTTCTATATCTATTTTTTTTTATAATGGTTCTATTGGATATTTGAATGTCATTACTCAATGTCGTTTTGATACTCTGTTTTTGACCCTTCCCACTCCCCTGTGCAATATGCACACTCTTACCACTCATTTTAACTTCATTGCCTGGTCCATGGGTCTTGGCTTTTTATAGTATATTTTGGAATGAACAAGCACATTTGTATCTGTTCCCTCAAGAGCAACTTGAACTAATTTATCACAGTCTACGCAAGAGACAACAGGGCCTGTGTGGTTTACAGCTAGAATTATTCAGAACTAATCATCCATTCATTTAAGCAGATCATGCATAGATGTATTGGTGTATGAAAACCAATGTTAAAAATTTATTCAGTCCATTAAGCTTTGGGTTTGAGGATAAAAACTGACACATTTACATAAACATATCGCCTCCCACACACATAGGGACAGTCCTCTAGAACTGTCTGACAGAGAGTAAGTTATTCATTTACAGAAAAAGAAACTGTTGATAGTAGCCAGCTGCTTCATATTAGAGTATCTCTATATTCTTTTAAAAGGGAATATAAAGGAATCCAAAAAACTTGAACTTTTAACACTGCAAAAGAAAGTAACAAATATCCATGCAGGAGTGATAAACCCCCCAAAAAACCTTTATTATTATAAAAGCCTGAAGGTATTATTTCACTGCATAATGAATACTTTTACTTTCAATTAAATTTTTCAATTTTATGTTGATCCAATATATTTGACAAATAATATTTAAATTATTTTTACAGGGAGGGTTAGTTAACTTCAAAATTTACTTGTAATGGAGCATTTTTCCAGGATACTTATATTTACTTGAGTAAAGGATCCTAATGTTCAGACCAATCCTGCACAAATTGGATTAAAAAGTAAAAGTAGTAGAAGTATCATCAAAGAAAAAGTCACTAATTTGAAATTATTTGGCTCTAAAAGAGAACTTTTCTACCTCTACCAAAGTCTTCAAAGTGACCTCTGCTTTGTAAATGGGTGGTGATTATGCTGGTGAAATCTGAGTTATTGCATGTTGCATTTGGTTGTGCTTGTGCACTGAAGACAAGGAGTGGACATTCATTACATTGTAATGATTGCTGCAGACTAAACTGGTTTGCCCACCGTTCTGTCTGTATTCATCTGTCACTAAACAATGCTGATGTCCGAGAAACATTTCTCACAAGGAGCCTGCTTCATTTGCAGGTTTGAAGGGTCTCACATCGAACCAGATCCTAGGTTCTCAAGTCCCAGTTAGTTTATGTGCTCTTACATTGTCCCTAGTTATCGATTAGATGCCCCCCCCCACACACACACAAACACACACACTATGCGAATTCATGGTACTTTATATCAGAAGCCTACTTCTATTTTCAAGTTACAGTGTAAGTAAATGATGCACTATATTAAAAAACTCTGAACAAAGGGATACATTAAGTGAGCCTTGCGCGATCCCAGTTATATAAAATAGTATTATAAAAGTTATTGGACATTGTTATTGTGAAAGTGAATTTAGCCAGATGGCTCATGCTATTGATCATGCCATTGCATTCAAATGAGGGGGAAATTGAATTTGATTAAGGTTTTACTTCATTCATCATGTAAAGCAAACTTGTGACGGGTTCCCCACTATTGTACAATTAGAGATGAAATGTGAATCTATTTTCGAATACCTTTTTACAATCATGTGAGCCAGGTGATTTTTTCTAATACGCCTGGTCCTTTAATGTTCCGTTTTTGACACAGGTGTCATCCCGGAAAGGAGACTCAGTCGCAGAGAGCGCACAATTGCAAATAGACCATCAGTCAATGGTCAAAAACTCTTTACTGATGGTCTGAATAAATACATGAATAATAAAAAATAGAAATAAATCATTGACAGAACAGAAACAAACACACACTTGGGAGTGACACTAGGAAAATACAAGGGAATTAAATACACCAGAATGAATAATTACAATGAAATCCTAAGTCGAGGTAGACACAGGTCGCCAAAGGGGACAAAGGCATGATGCTCAAAAGCAAACCAGGAATCCCCCCCCCCCCCCCCCCCCCCCCAAAAAAAAAAACAAAACCACCACAACACACAAAAAACAACCAACAAACAAAGACAACAACAAAAAAAGG